>JACXGM010010225.1:0-26545 GCA_016801145.1 Umbra pygmaea | reverse complement strand
AACCAGGTGTATGGGATAACGGAGGGGAGGAGTCATTGATGAGTGATGAATGGAGGGATTTGATGAGGGAATCTGCACCACCTGTGGGGAAACATACAGACAGAACAGAACAAACACAGAAAAACACAGAAAAACAACCAGCTAAATAACACAAGGTAAACCCTTTTATGCTACTACTAAACTGGGGGACGTAACAGCCTGTTCACAAGATTTTGTGTTAAGAACTCCTATATGTTGGTAAAGGACTGCTTGTTTATAATCGCTGCTTCTGCTGCTGAGCTGAAAGAAATAAAGAGCAGATAACCTGTCCCTTTCCTCCTGCGCCTGACTCCTACCCAAACTACCATATTTCAATTGAACAGGGGTGGACTGGGAGAGGAACTCAGCCCTGGCACTGAAGCTACACCAGCCCACATTGTAGCACTCTCTAAGCTAGGCCTTGCATCCTCCTATGATATGAATACATGTATTAGTTAGAAAACTGTAAGAAAACACACATGATCCCATTGTGTCAATATATACACACAATAATTTTTTGTACATATAATACAGATTCTGAGATATCTGCAAACTGACCAGACCTTTGACACTTCCCAGTTAACCGCATGGTCAGAAGTAACCTAATCACTTAGTGAAGTAATATGTGATGTTAAATTATTAATACGCAAACTCTAGTTAGTCTGTAACAAAAATTAGTCTGTAACATTTCCTCACCCCAATAACAATGTCACCAATGTCAATTTACGGTACTCAAAATCAATACATGATTTTAGAAATGTCAGCTGTTTTGTGATAGCTAGTTATATTTAATCACACTTCTAGTGTCATAACCGAATGACAACATAATTATGAGCCAGCGTGTTAGCTCATTCATATTACTACTATACACTGACAACATCAAGTTGTGACTAGTTAGTCCTGTGTCAAAGGCATGGCTAGAAACATCTGGCCATCGTCTGACCACCGAATTTAGAAAAATAACTAAATGAGTGCCTGTTGTAACTACATTCAAACCTACCTCATGGTTAATTACAGTACATATGTATGCTGTATGTACTGTATGCACATTTTCAATATATAATTAAATACATAGCTTTAATTTTTTAATACAAAGCCCTATCAATCAATCAATCAATCTAATTTATTTATAAAGCCCTTTTTACAACAGCAGTTGTCACAAAGTGCTTTGACAGACACCCGGCCCGAGACCCCCAAAAGCAAGCAACACAAGTGATGCACAGTGGCTAGGAAAAACTCCCTAGTGGGTGGGACCTGGGAAGAAACCTAGAGAGAGGCCAGACTCAAGGGGGTGGCCAATCCTCTTCTGGCTGTACCGGGTGGGGGATCTGAAGGTACACAGCCCATTGTAATAAGGTCCCTATTGAAATGTATAGTAAATAGGTGAAAAATGCCTTATGTTGTTGACATGATGTTTGGCTATTGTTGCAAAATGCTATGTTTCCTTATCTACCTTTCTTTAATTAGCACATACCTCTACTTTTAAACACAATATACGGCTATAAACACTGTTGCTCAAAGGTAGAAGTAGTTAACAACTTACTATTGATACATTAGTTGCTTGACAGTTACTTAAACTAGCTTTCTTTTCTTTGCTTTCTTACTACCTCAACGGCACTACTGTCCTCTGATGCAGCTGCATTCGCAGTTCGTTCGTCGACTCAGACCAGCAGATCAAATTATTTCAAAAGAATTTCAGTTAACGCATTTCATTGCGTCAACCTTAACAGCCATTTATTTGGTCTCTAACTTTTTCTGCACCACATTCTCCCCATTATAGCAAGCTAGATTTGGAATGTGATCAAGAGGAAGGTAGATGCTCACAAGCCATCAAACAAAGCTGAGCTGCTTGAATTCTTGCCCCAGGAGTAGCATAATGTCACCCAACATCAATGTGAAATACTGGTGGAGAGCATGCCAAGCACGGTTGGTTAGGTTACTTTTTAAATGTAATCTGTTACAGTTACTAGTTACCCATCCACAATTGTAATCAGTAATGTCACTTTTGGATTACCCAAACTCAGTAACATAATCTGATTACTTTTACTTAAAAAAATGAGTTAATAACCAGTTCTATGGCATAGCAGGACATTTGTTTACATAACCTGGTTTAAAACTAATTTAAAAACCACATTTTGTGGCCCCCCCAAAAAATTTTTGCAATAGACATACAGTAGCACTACAAAATAAATAGAAAGGTGAGGTCCCTGCAATTTTATGTCAATAAGGGCATCAAAGGTGGACTGATAGGAAGTGGTAGTGTACTAACAACATTTTTTAAAAATAATAGGTCCAATAATGGCAGTTGACAATATAATATATAATATTATGTACTCATTTTTATTTATTGTTATACAAATGCATATAGCACATTTTGATAATTTATCACCAAAAACTACAGTTATGGAACCATGAACCAATTACGTAATTCAATTATCATGGCAACTACGGTAGATGACAGAGATATAACTTAACCCAATTTACATAGCTATTTATTAATTCTGAAGCTGTTATCAAGAAGGCCTTACATTATTGATACATTTTTAATAGACAATCGACTACTCCCAAATGTAAAATGATCTAAAAGTTATCTAATATTTTTTTTTTAAAGTGTCTGTAATCTGATTCATTTTTTTGCCAATTACGTAACGGATTACTGTTAAAATGCTGTTTGTTATCAGATTACTGTAATTAACTGTAACTCACACATGGCACTCTCCCCTCTATCTACAAAACTGCTGCTGTCACTTCCATTTTAAAGAAGCCTGGACTGAATTCCACCATCCTTAATAACTTCCGCCCATATCGAACCTCCCCTTCCTTGCCAAAACCCTGGAAAGAACTGCTGCCTCTCAACTCCAAAACCACCTCCTAAACAATGACCTGTTTGAGCCCCTCCAGTTTGGCTTCTGTCCACTCCACAGGACAGAGTCTGCAGTTCTCAAAGTTGTGAATGACCTCCTTGTCTCTGCTGATGCTGGTGCCCTTAACATCCTGATTCTCCTTGATCTGAGATTTCCCTTTCGACACAGTGAGCCATCAGATCCTCCTCACCAGGCTCGGGGGTCTGGGTGTTGAGGGAACCGCACTCTCCTGGCTGCATGCCTATCTCACCAACTGCATCCACTACATCTTCCTCAGTAACCACAAATGAGGAAAAAAACTACAGTCACCCAGGGGGTACCCCAGGGCTCTGTTCTGGGTCTCCTACTCTTCATCATCTACATCCTTCTCCATGGAAAGATCCTGCACCATTTCAACCTAGACTTTCACTGCTATGCTGATGACACTCAGATTTACCTCAGCACCAAACCTCTCACCAACCCACCTCTGGCCCATATTGAAACCATCTCTCTGCAATAAAATCATGGATGCACAACAACTTCCTTAAGCTTAACAGTGACAAAACGGAACTCCTTCTCATAGGCATTAAATCTACCCTCAATAAAACTGGCACTTTATCTCTGACCATTGATGACACAGTTGTCTCCCCTCCCCCTATGCTCGTAACCTAGGCATCGTCCTTGACTCCACCCTTTGTTTTGAGCAACACACTAAACAGGCTGTCAAATCGTAATTTTTCATCTTCGCAACACTGCTAAACTCAAATCCTCCCTCCCCCCACCTGCAGACGAAATTATGATTAATTCATTTATCTCCTCCTGTCTGGGTTACTGTAACTCTCCGTTGCCCAGCATCCACTCCTCATACTGTACCTCCATATGCTACAAATGGTTCAAAACTCTGCAGTCAGGCTTCTCACCCACACTAAATCCTGGGAGCACATCACCCCCATCCTCCGTGAGCTCCACTGGCTCCCTGTCACCTATCACATTCAATACAAAATACTCCTTCTGACTTGTAAAGCCATACACCAACGTGCTCCCCCCTACCTAAACTACATAAATTGGATTCATGTTACATGGAAGTTGTATTTTATATTACAGACAGTTAAATTCACAATAAAACAATGTCTTATTTTTTGGTAAAAATGTACAGTAAAATAGAGCAAAATACATGGTAAAAACTTAACATTTTATGGTAAAATATGGTAAAATATAGAATTAAATACAGAACTTACCTGTAAAATCAACAGTACAAATTTATTGTAATAGTGGAATTGTTTTGGCTTTTCCAATCAAAGCTTATGGTTTGAGGATGTGTAACTAAGTTTCTGCTTTCGTGTTCCTGTATTACCAAGCTACACTGAAGTATTTCATTTATTACCACTGAGATTCCTGAGTTTGGACTAATCTTTATAAGATGTGGATGGCCATGGTGGAAAGCTTGCAAGTCTATTATATATATATATATATATATATATATATATATATATATATATATATATATATATATATATATATATACAGTTTCTTACAAAAGTGAGTACACACCTCACATTTTTGTAAATATTTGATTATAAGTTTTCATGTGACAACACTGATGAAATGACACTTTGCTACAATGTAAAGTAGTGAATGTTCTGAGTGGAACCTGTCCTGTTAAACCGCTGTATGTTCTTGGCCACCTAGCTGCAGCTCAGTTTCAGTGTTTTGGCAATCTTCTTATAGGCCATCTTTATGTAGAGCAAAAAAAAATGTTCTGATCCTCTGAGAGTTTTATTTTATTTTTTTATTTTATTGGTTTATTTGATAGGGACCATGCATATTTATGAACATTGTTGTATACAAAACACCATGTAAATATGCCAGAATTAGTAAAGAAAACTACTTTTCATCTGCAGTCCCTAGGCAGGTAACATAGAACTAACAAGGACATCCAACAGTCATACATCATTCATTCATTTATAACTATATAAAGTTCTTTGCCATGAGGTGACATGTTGAACTTCCAGTGACCAGTATGAGGGAGTGTGAGAGCGATACCACCAAATGTAATCCATCTGCTCCCCATTCACACCTGAGACCTTGTAACACTAACGAGTCACATGAAACTAGGGAGAGAATATGGCTAATTGGGCCCAATTTGGACACTTCGGGATGTACTCACTTTTGTTCCCAGAGGTTTAAACCTTAATCACTGTGTGTTGAGTTATCGTGAGTAAACAGCAAATGTACACTGTTATACAAGCTGTACACTCACTACTTTACATTGTAGCAAAGTGTCATTTCTTCAGTGTTGTCACATGAAGAGTTATAATCAAATATTTACAAAAATGTTAGGGGTGTGCTCAATTTAGTGAGATACTGTATATATATCACTGTTTTGGAGTCATTGGTTGTATTCTCTGCCTGTTCTGATGTCTGACTATTATGGATCCCTGTACGTCTTAAAAAAACGGCAGTAAATATCAAAATCTTTGAGCATGCATTTGCCTCTTATTTTTTCTAAATCCTGATAGATGTTGCCCAACCGTTTTTACTAATGGAGGCAGTGAATCAAGAGGGTTTGTCCAGTGCGGTCGGAGAACATGAATGAATCCTCCAACAACATCATCACCAAATTGTGGATATGAGTGCAGCTATGGATGAAGTGCTATAGCGTTTACCCCAGAGGGACACAACAGGTACATAACCTGTGCCCCACTCAGGTGGACCCCTCTCTTCTCTTCGGACAGGAGTCGACACTATTGTTGGATATAAATTGTCATTACAAGAAAGATATGACGGAAATCCCAACAAGTGCCGGAGCTTCTTATTACAATGTTAACTCTTATCAGCCAGGTCCAGAACCCCCAAGCTGCGCCAAGGTAGCTGTTGTTATCTCGGTTTTGACTGGCAAGGCTATAGAGTGGGCCACGGTGATATGGGAAAAGGAGGGGTGGACAATATTGAGAAGTGGACAATAATTAGGACTTTAAGTCACTATTCCGGGTAGTATTCGACCACCCAGAAGATAGCAAGCAGAAGAAGGAGAGGCTACTTCAATTGCGACAAGGAACCAGGACCGCAGCAAAGTATGCACTAGAATATCATACACTAGACTCTGCTTGTGGCTGGAATGAACAGGCCCTAATTACATTTTTCCGCAGTGAGCTGAGGCAGGACATTATGATGGAACTGATCTGTCGTGATGTCGAGGTGGGGCTGGATGAGTGAATGTCCATGGCCATAAGACTGGATGGATTATTAAGGGTGCGTCGAGGGAGGACGCACCCTCTTCAGCTCCTTATAATGATTCCTTTCCAACCAGTGATGAGGAACCCATGGAGATGAGTTCTGCCCACACACTCGAAGATGACCTCTACAAGCCACAAGCAGATGACCTCTGCTATCAATTACAACTAACTTCTATTCCAGTACTAGCAGTAGACAGTCGGGCAAACTAGGCCACTCAGCATTATGAGTCTTTTTGTTATTCAGGCTTCCGCTCATCCCATGTTGCTCGGGATGCCATTGCTGCAGAAACATAATCCTTTGATATTCTGGAGAGAGAAAAGGATAACGAAACTCCAGAGTGTACTGAGAGGTGTCTGCACCTAGCCATGAGATCGACTATGGTGGAGAGTCCTGAGGTGGGAGATCAGGCCTTGGTTTCTATTCTTCCCAAATATCAAGACATGAAAGAGGCCTTTTCCAAGAAACAGGCCACCTGTGTACCACCTCACCAGCCATGGGATTGTGCCATTGCAGCCTGATCTCTCAGAAATCTGTGAAACTCCCACGGAATCTGTACTTCAGATTCTGTGACAGTTTCACGGAATGGGACCAAAATCCGTGGCAGTTTCACGTGGCAGACCTTGCTGTTAACTCGATCTAAGCCTTACCCAAACCCTTACCCTAACCATAAGCACTCAGAAACCTTGCTGTAAATTCGATCTAAGCCTTACCCAAACCCCTAACCTAACCTTAACCACTCAGAAACCTTGCTGTTAACTCCATGTAACAGTATTATGTCATAATGTATTGTTTGTAACCATGGTGATAGTGAGGAAAGAAAGGATAAAAAAGCATATTTGCAACAAGTCCGAATCGCGCTGGAATAGAAAACAAAATACATGCAAATTGTCTGCATGGATTTGAACTCGCAATCTTTGATATGTGAGTCGCATGTTTTACGCCTGCCCACCATCCCCATCCTACCAACCTGCAAAATCTACACTATTTACACTCTGCTACGTCATCATGTGATTCCGTGAAACTTCCAGGGATTTAGAAGTTAAGGATCTGTTTTTATTTCACAGAATTTTCTGCCATTCCGTGAAACTGTCACAGAGTTTGAAGTTAAGTGCCCGTGGTAGTATCACGGATTTCTGAGAGATCACATTGGCCATCGAGTTAGCACCAGATGCAGAACTCCTGCAAAGTCATATTTATCCATTATCCTACTCGGAGATGGAAGCCATGGAGACATACATAAAGGAGGCAGGGGAACAGTGGTTTATTCAACCTTCTACTTCACCTGCTTCATCTAGTTTGTTTTTTATTTAGAAGAAGGATGAAGGTCTTTGGCCCTGCAGTGATTACAGAGGCCTTAACAAAGTAACCGTCAAGTACAGGTACGCTCTTCCTATTAGTCATGGTACTATAGAACTGCTACACAGAGCCAGTTTTTTACATAGCTGGATTTGCACAGTGCATATAATCTGGTGTGCATTAGGAAGGGGGAAATCGACCAACACCTTTCAGATACCTTTAGCGACCCCTCCAGAGAACAAGAACTGGGGCAGTGTGATGTCTTGATAACACCACCAGAGCCTGTAGAGGCATTTGACCTGAGGGACCCACTCCTGAAAGAAGTGCAGGAAGTGGTAAGGAAGGCTAGGTCTAGGTCTGAACCAGGACCAAGCAGAACACCCTACAAGGTATACAAATACTGCTCCAAGTTGCTGCATCAGCTGTGGGGGATTTTAAAGGTAATCTGGAGGAAAGGACAAACTTTAAAACAGTGGCGGTTTCCAGAGAGAGTGTGGATCCCAAAAGAATAAGACTCCAAGACCATCAGCCAGTTCAGAATCATCTCACTTCTAAAAGCCTGGTTGCAAAGTGGTTGGGCAGAGTTCTTCCTAAAAAATGGATGTATAGACCTCTGTGCAGGAAGGCGGCATACCAGGTGTCCCAGGCTGCCTAGAGCACAAAGGTATGGTTACACAGCTCCTCAGAGAAGCAAAGGAGAAAAGGGATGATCTGGTGGTGCTGTGGTTAGACCTGGCCAACGCCTACAGCTTTAGGCCCCACAAACTGGTACAGGAGCTCTGGTGAGGCACCATGTTCCTGCCATAGTGAGAGATCCTTATCCAGTCTCATCGGGGTCAACAATATCCGAGTGGCACAGGCTTGAGGTGGGAATCATCACAGGCTGCACCATCTCAGTGATCCTGTTCGCTCTGGCAATGAACATGTTGGTGAAATCTGCTAAACCGGAGTGCAGAGGGCCTAAATCCAAGACTGGAACACGGCAACTACCAATCTGTGCCTTTATAGATGATCTCACAATGACAACAGAGTCAGTGCCTGGAGCCAGATGGATCCTGAAGGGTTTGGAGAGGCTGATTGATATTTAGTGCTGAAGAAGGGCAGAGTGGTGGAGAAGTCTTGTTTTATCATCTCAGGAACTCTAATCCCAACCCTGTCTAAAAAAACATTGAAAACCCTGGGAAAGATCTTTGACGGCAGCCTCAGGGATACAATATCCATCAAAAACACCTGCGAGGAGTTGGAGAGGTGGCTGAAGAATGTCGACAAAACTAGGCTTGCGGTAAAATTTAAAGCATGTGTGTACCAACATGGGATTCTGCCAAGGATACTGTCTGTGGCCTCTGCTCCTGTACGATTTTCCAATTTCTACAAATTCAGAACTGGAAAGGAGAGTCAGCTGCTACCTAAGGAGATGGCTGGGAAGTTTAAGCAGCATCACCCTTTATGGAAACACCTGCAAACTGCAGCTCCCGCTAAAATCCATCAAAGAGGAGTTCAAGGTCTTGCGCGCAAGAGAGGTGCTGCTGTTTCTTGAGTCAAGGGATCTCAAAGTCTCCATGGCAGGGTTAGAGGTCAAGACTGGCAGGAAATGTGGGGCAGAGGCAGCAGTACACCAGGCAGAGTCTCGGCTGTGCCATGGTGTCCTGGTGGGAGCAGTGGCCAGGGGAATGGCTGCACTAGGAACATTTCAAGGGCCCCGGTTCGACAAGGCTCAGGAGTGGAGGCAGCTAGTTCAAGGTGAGGTGAGGGTGGTGGTGGAGGAGAGGTCCAGCAAAGAAGTGGGAATGGCAAATCAGGGTGCCTGGACTATATGGGAACGAGCTGTTGAGAGGAACATCACGTGGGCTGGCCTTTGGTGGGCAGTGCCACACCGCATCAAGCTCCTGGTGCAGGCAGTCTATGACGTCCTTCCCAGTCTGTCCAACCTGCATACCTGGGGTCTGGTCGATACACCAGGATGTGCCCTGTGCCAGAGAAAGGGAACCCTTGAGCACACCTTGAGCTGATGCCCACGTGCTTTGGGGGACAGTGAGTATCGCTAACGGCATGACCAGGTGCTCAAAACAATCGCAGAGAGCATCCAGGTTACCATCAGCAGTTGCCGAAAGTCGAAGCACTCCAAGTAAACCATCAGCTATATCAGGGCCAAGAGAAGCCAGAAAGACCTTCCAGGGTAACATCGGGGCTTCTGAATACCACACAGGATTGGCATCTAAAAGTGGACCTGACATTGTCTTGGTATCAGAGGCAACAAAGAACCTAGTCATATTGGAGCTCACTGTGCCATGGGAGGGCTGAATGAAGGAAGCCTCTATGGGGCCTACACCTCACTCGGCATCACAGGTGAGAGAAGGAGAAGGGCTATTTGCAACAGCACAAAGGCTGCAGAGAAGGCTTCTAGCTTAGCATAAGAAGATGTATCATCACAATTGTTACTAAAACATATATTTTATTTCTAAATCTATGTAATCTTTATGTAATCCATGAATATTTACTATTGTTGGAGTGTGATAATGTACTTAAGAATTGTAAAACTACACTCGAACAAGACAAAAATATTAATCCATAAAAGTAACATCATGTTTGTACATTCATAGGTCTAATTTCACTCGCATGTTTCATGTTTTAGTATGGATTATCTAACTATCCTAGGAATACTATGGTTAAACTTTTGCCTGGTGTATCGCTGCATACTCATGGTAAGAAAACAGGATGCCTTGCCAATCAGAGCCCTTGTTTGGTTCAATGCTTGCAAATGAAGCGAAACATATTACCAAATACTTTTTGTCACTGTTTTGGCTAAATATTTGTGACAAAAGTCTGAGCATGTGTAAATGGGAAACTGCATGCACAAATAGAAAGGTGCATGCACAGATAGGAAAGTGCATGGGTAAATAGTAAATATGCGTGCATATTTGAAATCTGCAAGTGTAACTAATGATTTTTTGCACATTTATTTACAACTACAAAACTGATTACACACCTGCAAATTGTTTTTACAAGTATGCAAATCTTTTTTACAGCTACAAAAATTATAAAACGCTTGCAAATTGTTTTCCAATTATGCACATCTTTTTTACAACTATAAAACATATGTTTTACTTTTATAACTTGTTTATTGTATTTTCACAAACTTTTTGGCTGAAGCAACGGTATATCAACCAATCACGCCATGTGTACCAGCTTAACTGCACTAAATGTACAACAAACATGCCACACTGCCTCACGTGCACTGTCATGTGACCCAATTGAAAATGAATGGGAGGCAAAATTTCGATAGGCGAAATTTGTCTTCGAATGCCTATTGGACAGTGCCCATACATAGCCTGCAGTGGCGGCTGCTGGTCTTTCAAAGAGGGGAAGCTCATTTTCAGCCTACATCATAAAAACTGTCCATTTATTTATATGTAATTTCTGCCCAATGTTACTTTTCAAGAAAATGCTCTGTGATTCTGTCGTACCAACTAGGCGTCTTTTCCAATGACTTGACCAGTGTCTCCTTAATGGCCAGCAGAGCTAGGCTGCTTAAACGGCCTTAGCCCATTGTGTTACGGGTGTAGGACTTGAGCCGATTTAAATAGGAAAAGCTCCTTTCACACCTGCAGATATAGCTCCAGTTGTTGCCACTAATGAGAACAATTTGTAAAGCTGAGGCATTACACTGTCCAACTCCATGTCTTTAAGAAACACCAAGTAATCCAAAGAATGTGGTGTATAATTAAATGAAATGTGTGATAAAAATTGGCTAGCAATTTCGACAAGCAAATACCAAGAAATAGGTTGCAGCAGTTTTTCGAATACACTTGCAAAATCCGCGATGGGACTGAGCTCGAATAGCTTCAGCTTCAGGAGTCTGGGCCAGCCCACTCTATTCAGCCCCAAAGATGCTGAGCATCCGTGGGCAGGACATAATCGCAGCATTTATCCAATGACCGTCTAGTTTCGAAGCACTAAAAAAAACTGTTCAAAGCAGCCCCATTGAAATCCTTGGACGCCAGGCTTCAACAGGGAAATGAACTGTGACACTACGGGAATGTTTGAGAAGGAAATCGAGTCAGTCAACCTGCTATATGTAGCTGATTCTGAACTAACTTTTATTTGAGCTGAATGTGTTGTAACATATTTTTTGTCAATAAAATGATAACACAATAGTAACACAATTCAGATTCCCCACCTGGTACAGGCAGAAGAAAACTGTCCACCCCCTTCTCTATGTTTTCTTCCTAGGTTCCACCTACAACAGAGTTTTTCCTAGCCATTGTGCCTCACTTATTGTTGCTTGCTCTTTGAGATTTTAGGCTGGGTGTCTGCCAAAGCACTTTGTGACAACAGCTGTTGTAAAAATTGCTTTATTGAAATAAATTTGATTGATATACCAGCTATCACTCAGTATTCAGGATGCAAACCATTCATTTTATAAGTCAATCTTTTATACACTGGGTGGTTTTAATAGCCAAGGTATATGAGAGCCTATACCACGGGTGTGACAGCACATTCCATTTTACTGCTCCAATGTTCTTGGTAACTGGTTTATAAAGGGCAGTAAAGCATCTCGGGTGTTTGTGATATATTGCCAATATTCCATAGCTAGGCGCTGTTTCCAGGCACCTCATGATATGTTATGACCCCATTCTTCCATACCTTATTACATACATACAGATGTTCCTCATCTAATTCTGAGGCATTCACACTGTGCCAATGTAAAATACTCAAATTAACTTTCATTCCTCAAATTCATTTCTTTGTTGAAAATTTCTGCCAAGGTGAAATGATCTTGCTCTTTTTCCACAGGCAGAGAGAGAATCCTACTAAGCAAATGCAGAGTAAAGGCCTCAGTATACTTGCCGTTCCCGACCCGGTGTGCGCCAATGTGATGTCAAAATGATGTAGATTTCGCTGGCATGCGAGGATTTAGAGCGCGTGAGCAGAGGTCCTACACTACTATTTTTTTTCCGTGCGACAAAGCGGAAACAGGAAGCATGGACGAGGTTAAGTTAATGGTTCATAATAAAACAATAAATGGTTCATAACAACACAGTTAAGATCATCTTAGCCACTGTTGACATTAACGTCAATGCTGCTGCCAGTTCTGCCATCGTTTACCCTTTTCTTCTTTTTCTAGTCTGTAGAAATAGCAAAGTCGCTAGCCTTTCCTCATTTGCAACACCACTGTTCAGGAGAAGTGTGCAACTAGTGTCACAAGCTCCAGCACAAGTATAAACAGTTACGTCGCTCCCATGATGTCACATTGTTATGCACCAGGTCGGCAACGGCGAGTATACTGAGTATACTAGAGGAATTGAGTGTGTTACAATTGCCCCCGGTCTGCCCTACCACGTCTATCAGACAAGTTTAAGTGTCATCACTATAGCTTGTTTCTGTTTAGAGGAACTGAGTGTGTTACAATTGCCCCCGGTCTCCCCTACCACGTCTATCAGACAACCAATGTTATAACTAGTGTTATTTCATTGACAAGCAGAGAACCGATACAGTCCTACCAAACCTCTGACCTCACTCCAAGGCCGTCACAACATTAATAAATGCATCACCTTACACATTTTTGAATTACATGAATATGATTTTTTGTTTGTTATTGGTATTGAAAATATGATATATTATCAATAATGTTTTAAATGGTCATTAAACATTTTTTATATGTCTCTGGGGATATTTTATAATCGATTAGTTAGCTGTATATTTTAATTGGTGGCGGGAACGTGTTTCCATACTGACGGGCTGGGGAAGCTTAAAGAGACAACTGTAAGCCGTAGCTACTGCCCAGCGAGCGATTCGGGAGCAAATAAAAAAATATGCGAATATGTTGATACGTCGACTTTGAAAAAACTGCAATTTGAAAGGTAAAACTAATTTCTTTGACTATACGGGGTTAAGACGGGTTTATCTCCCCCAAAAAGATTTGAATGTAGCCCTAATTACAGCTAGCTACCAACGAGAAAGCCTACCCACGGTCCTTTACACAGTCTTGTTCTGGAGCTGCTGCCTGCACACTGGATTTGGGTTGTGAGGATTAAGGAGTTGCCCACTGTTATATTAGTTAACCAACTGTTATGTTAGTTAGCCAACAGTTATATTAGTTAGCCAACTGAAAACAGACGCATCTTCTTAGGTGAATCACACCTTCTACTGTACATTCGAATTTTATTTTTTCAACAGCCCAATTGCTTAAAACAATAGTTATTTAGCTCGGGTCGCTTTCTTTGGACAGAATTGTCTCCATTATCGTAACTAGCTAAATGACTAAAGGTTATTGCTCTTCATATTTAATGTTTTAGCCACAGTACAGTAGCTTATTTTATTACTTGCTAGTTCGTTTTGTAGTAGTGAACGTTAGCTAACTACGACTAGTTTAATCGGTGTTTGGAACAGTGAGTAGGCCAGGCTGTGATGACACGGTGAGCATGTAAACAAATGGCTGGTAGGTCAGTGATCTACTGTTTAATTTACTAACTACAAGAGTTTTGTCGAGAAAACGACCTGTTGATAATATGTCAAACTGTTGTCCTCTTCATACCGCCTACAGAGTTAGCCAGGATGCTGTAACAGGAGTCCTAGCTGGTATCACAGTCTGTATGTAGGTATGTACAGTAGCTAATAGTTCCTCTCGGTTAAAGAGACTCAGGATTATTTGCCGAGTTTGCAAGTGGAACCACATATTGATCCCAATAAGTAATATAATCAACGGTTCGTTATCATTATTTCCTAAATGGACAAAACAGAGGTGAAAAACGCCAACAGGTTTGCTATAATAATCAACTTTCAGTCCGCGACAGCTGGAGCTAAATTAGCGAGCAGCTAGCTGAACTTGAGGCCTAGCAGGGTAGGTGAGTACTGTAGCTAACGTCCACCAGATCAACGAATACAGCTAGGCATCGGAGACTAGTGGCTACTGTACCAACATGTTTTTGAATCAATGTTTCAGTAAATGTTTTTCGACACTAGTATACAGTGGGTTAGCTACCTTGACTTCGTTGTCATTCTTCATAGCTAGCTAGTACAGTATCTTTGTATGAATGACTGACTGTTGTATTGTTTAAATTATTACGTGTATTGTAAACAAATGTTGGCAAAGTCATGAATGACACACTTTATTCATGTCACCACATGTTGCCAAGTAAACATTTGACAATATTGAACTGTTTAGTAATATCAGTGAAGTGTTTGTATGGGTACAGTATTTAGAGTGGTATCTAGCTAGCTGCATAGTAGTTACTTAGCATGTAGTGTTTGGTTTGTCTGGCTCAGTGAATAGGAATAGAGAAATGCATCATCACATTTGCTAGCACACTCCAGCGTTTACCTGGTTTTTGTGTGTGTGTGTGTGTGTGTGTGTGTGTGTGTGTGTGTGTGTAATTAAGTTGGGGATTTTACTGTTTCTTAGTTTTTAATTTGATAGATTTACCATTTGTAGCTATTTTGTGAAACTTTCTTTATAAATCCAACCTTAAAATTTTACATTTAAACCTTAAGATATGTGGTATTTGGCCAATAAACCACTGAGAGCTGTTCATGGGCACGAGGAATCACTGTGTGCCTGGACAGGGTTTCCAACATAATGGATGCAGTAAAAAGTGATGTCATATGTCTTGTATACCTCTACTATCAGGGATTCAGGATTCTAACTATCTGGTGTATAAACATACATAACTGGCTTCCATCATTTTGTCACTATCTGTTTTTAGCATTATATCAGTAATGGTGGATGTGATAGATGGTAGTGTACCAAAGCTTGGTTATTTACCATATTGTCTGTGGAGTTCTGGGATATAGTTTTAGCATTTTAACCCTTATCCAGAGTGACACTTAAGTGCAATTACGGTTAACTGCTTTGATTAAATGTTTAGTTCTGTTTAAGAGCACAATTACATTTTAAACAATGTCAACTCTGGTATTCAGACTTGCATTCTTTTAACTGCTGGTGCTAATATCATGTTTATGAAGATTATTTACATCTGAATAGTGTTTCACATACAGCATTATATTTACAAGCCCAACAATATGTATTGACAACATCCAGTGCCCAGAAAAGTAAATAACCAGTATAAGCATATGTATTTTATACAAAAAGGTTATTGATCCACATATAACTGATGAAAATGTACTGGTACTGCTTGTAGTTATGCATGTCTAATATACCATATGGCTCTGGATTAGGAGTGTCTGTTGAATAAATGACATGACATACCTTGCTTTATGTTGACCTTTTTGAAAACATTGCCGGTGTTGACAAATATGTTGTTCTTGGAAAATGTAAAATAGAATATGCCATATTAATGGGAAGGAGAGTGACACACACAATAGTAATTTAGCTTTTCTAAAGTATTATGGAAAATCACTCTTTTCTTAACAATGACATCTTCTGATCAGCCAAGCATATTCTCCTAATGGAAATCCATGTTTTGGACTTAGTTATAAAGTCAAATGTTTGCGTATGTTTAGTCTCTAAAATGGATGTCAGATGGCTTGTTTGTTAGGGAGTCAGACTTTTATTCAGAAGGTTGCCGGTTTGATTCCTGACTGCACTAAATGTCGTTGTGTCCTTGGGCAAGACCAACTTAACCCTAAGTTGCTCCAGGAGTTGTCCCTGTACTTACTGTAAGTCACTCTGGATAAGAGCATCTGCTAAACAACTAAAATGTAAAATTGTTAATTTAGCTTATTTTGCATACCTAAAACCTTAAAGTTGTGGTATTTGCATTTACAATATCCTGTCCATAATGCTGGAATTGCCCAACTGAGTTGATGGTCTTCCTTCTCCCCAATTCTCAATGATGGAAATCCGTTTCCCAGTTTGGATGGATGACGAGGCATTTTGACAGTCAGTGATTAATGGAAGTGCATTTCCAGAGAAATGCATTGCTGCCTGCTGATTTTGCTGGCATTACCTGCTCCCCACCTGTATACATAACAGGTCCCAGGAGGTGGAGATAAAGGAAAGTTGGGCCACAGGGTTGGACAGAAACCTCTACGTATGCTATTAGCAACACAATGGCTGTCAAATCACACTATGGTGAACTGATAAATGGGCCTGTGCATGAGGTGTGGCACACTCCAATTGGATTTGGTCAACTTGACATTCCTACATTCCACATTTAATAATTTTTCTGCTAATAGGCCAAGAAAAAGCCATGGCCCTATAGTATTTATCATTTTGCATTTAAATGTACAACTTGGAAAGCTTGTTGTCAAATATGTTTGTGGATGTATTGAATTCACTTTCTGTGCTACTGTGTAAATAGGCCCTATTTGTATTACAAGCTGTACATGTGTCATATAGATGAGTAGCCTACTAGCCTTTGTAAAACTGTGGTTTGGAGTCCATGTTCAGATTTGTCACTTAGGTTAATAATTATGAAATAACCCACTTATTAATGATAACAGACTGCTCTGTTATTTAATGATGTATTCAGTTCATTCTTAATTCTGTTTTTGTTTGTCTGTGTTTCAGTTAACCAACTGAACAGAGCCGGCCTCGACTGCAGTATCTTATCATCGCTGCCTCTGCCATTGCAACGTAACATGAAGGATGTCTGTTGTGTTACTGAAGGCTGACCAGAAGGAAGCAATGAGGGGCTCTGGGGGAAGTTGCCAAGCTGCGATGTGGATCCAGTAGCTGGGATTCTGAGTGCTTGTTGTCTATGAGTGTGTGGTTGTGTGAGTGGGTGCATGCTAACGCTGCCTGCCCACTTCAGGCAGGGACATGCTACTCTGAGACTGAAGTTGGAGAAACAGAAGAAATGAGTTGGCCTCTATAAACGAGAAGAAGAGAGCACCCGGTACATCGTTGGCACATAGAAATGCTGTGGGGTCTTGTTGCACTTGTACCCAGTGGAAGTGGTTTTTAACACTTCACATTTCTCTACAGCCCCTGTTTGTATCACTTCCCCTTCCATCAGAGTCCCGCTTGTTGTTTTGACGCCTCTGTGATTTGCATGGCCGTGGAGTAACCGTGGAGAGGCCAGGGTATCACAAGCTTATGGATTTTGACAAGAAGGCGGGTAAGGGAGAGACAGAGGAAGGGAAAAAGATGTCTAAAGCAGCTAGCAGCCGGACTGGACATGGGGGCCGGGGTACAGGGACCAACGCTGGGGTTCTCATGGTTGGCCCAAACTTTCGTGTCGGAAAAAAGATTGGCTGTGGAAATTTTGGAGAGCTGCGGCTGGGAAAGAACCTTTACACCAACGAGTATGTGGCCATCAAATTGGTAAGGCCCACCTGCCTGGCTAAGTGGCATGGCAGGGATTTGTTTCTGTTTGCATTCATTCATTCATTCATCATCCACATCACTGTCTTTGGTTTACATTACAGCGTGTAGATTTATATTTTGCGGGCCCCTCCCATCTAAAATTCCTAGGAAATACTTAATTAAAATGGATGCAGTTTGCCATAGGTTTGTGGCTTTGTGACATTTTAATGTTCAGTGTCACTTGACGTGTGTTACTGTAGCTTGCACAGTGACATTTCAATTTGGTTTCCTTATAGCAGCTGAAAACCCAACCCCACTGACAACTGTGTGACCTTTATAAAGACAGGAAACATTTAAGCAGCCTTTCCTGCTTCCCCCATAGTGCATATTTACCTATCCTTACTTTGGTACCATTCACTGTTGATGTGTGAACTGTGCTCAGTTTGTATTACATTAAAGAGACGGAAGAAAAAGCAACTACCATTTTGAAAGGAGCTCAAAGTTTGTGTTGCACAATATCACTGAGAACAAGTCTACTACATTCTCATGATTATGTACCAACATACAAACACAGCAGGGCTCTTGTCTTTTGGCCTGGAGGTGTGCTGAAATCAAGTGCCGGGGGCTCAGATGCTACAAGTCAGGATTACTTGTACTGCACTCAGAGAGCTGGACTGAAACCACATGAAATGGCAAGGCATGTTTACTTTCTGATTGGTGAATTGAGGCTTGGCTAAATACTGAGCTTCCTCTGCGAAATACTTTGGTTTCCTCCTCCAGTTTAATGCCAGTCATGTACAGAAAGGCAGTCACAAGCCTGAGTGTCACAGTAAATTCTGTGAAATTACTGTATTTCACTGATGTCGTTTTACATTTTGTTTCCCACTGGAAAAAGCCCTTTATCTGCTGAAACGTGCACAAATTACGATGACCAAATACCCTTGATCGTAAGTCATTTAAGTTTAGGACTTTTGTGAAATAGAAATAACTACCCCACATTACAAAAGAATAATAAAAGTATGTCAAATGCATGTAACACAAGTCTCTGCCTACAAAAGTGTAGTTGTCATAGATGGCGTCTGAACGCTGCAGTCAAGTGTGTGCTTGGCTGCCTTACCATCTATGCATCAACACTAGAGCACGTATTATTATCCTCACATTTTTATCTCCCAAGGAGGTAATTATCTCTGACTAGGCACATATTGAAGGCTTTGCTAACCCCACTGAAAGCAAAGGTTACCTCTAATTTAAACTATTTTACTGCTGAAATCCTTCAGAAACTGATACTTTTGTCAACAACACATTTTTAAGGTAGTTATTTGGGTTGTATCTACAGCATGTGTGGTTACATTCATCTCAGGCATTATTTCTGTAACTTCTCTTGGTTTATTGGGCCTATCACGCTTGAATAATATACATTTTTAAAATGAACAAAACCATTCACTTCATTGGTAATACCTCATTTGTGTGTCCTGAGTAGGGCAATGACATGGTGCCCTGTTGATTTGTTTATCTAACTAACAACATGGATTTGCTACTTATTCAACATGCTGTCATTACTCAACTAGTACTGGGTGTCCTAACAAGGACATTGTGTTTTATGTACAATAAAAATGTAGGCTGATACAGAGTGAGGTTGACTTTTGCCCTCTCTCTGAGGATCTGACCCAAGTGAAATGACCTCTGGGTCTGAGTGACTGGTGCTGCTTCAGTTTCCATTGCTGACCTCTGTCTCGTGCAGCTGTCCCATAAGTGCCTTCTTCTCCATGGTCACTCACTTATGCTGGCCTTGGATTGGCTGGAGAACCCTGTGACGCTTACAGCCCTGCCCAACATGGCTTTCGTTCCAGTTGCCTTTTCCATTATGGAATGACGATTGTCTTGTGTGTTTTCTTTGCCTGGTACGAAGTGGTACAGCATGCAGTAGGGCGGGGCCGGTACCTGGGACAAAGGTGAACGCCAGTGCCACCCTTCCCCATGAGTGAGAACAGAGAGGGAGAGGCGTGCTAGTCACAGCCCACTGTTAGGATCTGGAACTGTAGGGAGAGGCGTGCTAGTCACAGCCCACTGTTAGGATCTGGAACTGTACTGCACGTTCATGCAGACACTGGAGGAAAGGGTGTCCAGAAACTGCTGAGCGCTGAAAGGTTGTCTTTGTTAGCCAGCCTTGTCCACACAACACACTGGTCTAGTCTTTAGTTCAGCTGTGCAGTTGATCACGCTGACAGTCCCTTCACTGATACAACCAGGAGCTGTAACCACACTGCTGTGGGATACATACCCTAAGACATGCATCCTGCAGTAATGGCAGGTCATGGTTCCAATGAATGTTTTTAATTAAACATGTTTTTTCTCTGTTCATCACTTCATTTTTTGTTTTGACAATGTGTTTCTATAATCTGTCCGAGTCGTATAAGGTGTCTTTGTAATTTTCCATTAAAGAATAGGGTAAAGTTCTTAATCTATGGAGATGTATTTTCCTTTTTCCCCTGATACTTATTTTCATAAGTTTGCCTTCTGTCAGTTGAGCTTAGCAGAATACTGCTGTGTGCAGGGTGAGGGACCTGAGATTTTGCCGTTGGTAGTGAGACTATGAGATCAGAATTGAGTATGGTCATCACTCGGCCCATTTGGAAGGCTTACTTGTGATATGCAATAACAACTAGTGATGTTAGATAGGAGCCAAACGACCCTGTTTTTGTCATAATAGCAGCTACGTCAGCAGATTAGTAGTAGGAAGGGATGGCCTGTTGGCCTGTGTGTTGCAAGGCAACCCCAGATGTCTGTGAAGTGAATGCAGACCATAACATTTGATGACTGCACACTTGCACTTTAGTCAAACTACAAGATTGTCATGGTGGCATAGACTTATTTTATGAGATTGCAGATGGCTCAGTGGTTAGGGAGTCAGACTTCTAGTCGGAAGGTTGCCGGTTCAACTCCCAACTGCCAAATGTCGTCAATTTCTTGAGCAAGGCACTCATGTTGACCCTGTAACTCACCTTGCCCTAGATATCTTTACAGTTATCAAAATGCAAGTGTAAGGTTACACAAAACACAGACATTATGAAAGATAATGTATCCTCTATGGCAGAAATGAATGGTGGAGTAGGGAACAGAGTTGCTTTCAGGTTTTGCCACTAAATATTTTCTGAGCATTGGACCCTAAGTGTGTAAATATTTTCATTATGTAGGCTATTTGTATTATTTTCACTGTTTAACTATTAAAACATGTGGTCTTAATAATATTTTAAATGTCAATGTGGCAATTATATTATTATTGTTATATTAAATTATATACACAAATGGAACAACATTCCTACCATTTGTATTGTATGATTCTGAATTTCTCAGATACTTGAATGTTGCCAAGCTAACATTGGAGCCCATGTTAATAGCACCCCCTTCCTATTAGGGCAAAGGCTGTAAATAGAACCCTGCCTCCATTCATCTGTAAGGGTAGTCAAGACTTGTCTTTCAGTTCTCCCCCGTCTTTACAGCCATTTATTGACAGCTGGAGATGGGGAGGATGGGGAGGGGCGTTGTTGAACAAGCCACCTATAAGGCCCATTTTATTAGCAATGAACCCGGGGGGGACATGTAAGCTAAACCTGCTACTGACAGTGATGGACAGATTTGGATTTGATTGGCAGTAACTCACGGCAGTTAGAGGAGATTCAATACCATTCTGTGTAGACCCTCTAAAAAATATATTTTAGACTTTGTGGTGTCCATAACTAATGGATAATGGTCATTGGTATTATTATCGGTACCGTTTCTCTTCCACGAGAATATGATTTCTTAGTGTAAAATACTGTGGGTTTTAAAAGTGTGGTGTCCTTCATATAAAAAATACAAAAATGAACACAGTGATTTCTCTGTCTACTACTATGAGGAACATGTCTGTCTTCAGTATTTTGTAATCCTAGTTTGGCTCTCCCTAATCAGTAGTTTAATCATTATTTATAAATGTTAACATTTTGTGTCTTTGTAATTACGTCCTTCCCACAATGACATCAAATTTGGGTAGTCCTTGGGCAGCCCTTCCTCTCTGTCTCCCCCTACGACTCCCTGGTTTCTGCTCCCTACTGCCCTGACATAAAAATAATTAAATTGCCCCCCCCAAAGATGAATACATACATTGTTATCACTTTCAGATTCAGTTAAAATATGTCACTTTATACAGGGTATAAATATAGTGCTGTTTAAACCATTAAAATTTTTCTATTTTTGCATAAATATGACCTAAAACATCATCAGATTTTTTGATGGAGAACCCAATTAAAAAAGACAAAACTTATACTTAATTTTCAAATGTGTGGAATCAAAATTTTTTTGTTGAGGAAAGTTATCCATTACATATCTGTGAGTGGCAAAAGTATGTGAACCTTTGCTTTTGGTATCTGGTTTGCTTTTGGTATCTAAACATTTCCAGTAACTTGATCAGTCCTGCACAGAGGCTTGGAAGAATTCCTCTGAACAGCTCTATACTGGGATATTTGTGGTTTCTTCACCTTAACTCTTCTCTTCAGGTCATTCCACTACATTTCGATCAAATTAACATCAGGACTTTGACTTGGCCATTCCAAAATATTTACTTTATTCTTCTTAAACCATTCTTTGGTTGAATGCCTTGCGTTTAGAGTTGTTGTCTTGCTGCAGGACCCACCTTCTCTTGAGACTCAGTCCACGGACAGATGTCCTTCCATTTTTCTTTAGAATTCACTGGTATAATTCAGAATTCATTGTTCCATCAATGATGGCAAGCCATACTTACCCAGATGCAGCAAAACAAGGCCAAACCATGCTACTACCACCACCATGTTTCACAGATGGAATAAGGTTCTTATGCTGGAATGCAGTGATTTCCTTTCACCAAACATAACCCATCTCATTAATAATAATAATAATGCATTCAACTTATATAGCGCTTTTCTTCTAAGGAACTTATAGCGCTTTACATAGTGAGGGGAAAGCCCACCTCATCCACCACCAATGTGTAGCACCCACTTGGGTGATGCACGGCAGCCATTTTGCGCCAGAACGCTCACCACACATCAGCAGTCAGGTGGAGAAGTGAGTAGTTATATATGCCAATTAGGAAGGAGGGGGATTATTACGTGGCCATGATTGAGTGAGAGGCCTGGTTGGGATTTTGGCCATGACACCGGGCTTTACACCCCTACTCTTACGATAAGTGCCATGGGATTTTTAATGACCACAGAGTCAGGACACCCGTTTAACGTCCCATCTGAAAGACAGCACCCTACGCAGGGCAGATGTCCCCATCACTACCCTGGGGCATTGGGAATGATCTTTAGACTAGAGGGAAGAGTGCCCCCTACTGGCCCTCCAACACCACTTCCAGCAGCACTGGTCTCCCATCCAGGGATTAACCAGGCCCGACCCTCATTGAAAACAAAAAGTTATATTTTGGTCTCATCATCCACAAAACATTTTATTATTATTATTATTGTTATTTTTATTGTTTTTTTCCAATTTTCTCCCCTCAATTCCCACTGACCTTGCCTTGTCTGTACCTCCCACAGCGCATTGGTCAGGTGCGGGATGGCGAGGGGCGTGGACATGGTACATCCAACCACATGTCGTAGAGCTGGCAAATTTATTTGATTTTTTCCGCACTGCTCAACCAACATGGAAGCCTTTAGTCAGATCATGTATGGGATTATTATCCTCACCAACTATACTTCTGTGATTGAATTTTCAGGTGCCCGATCTGCACGCTAGGAATATGACGCCTTGTTCTGGAAGTTCGGTGAAAGCTGGATAACCCAGAGTCAGGCTCAAACCACTGACTACTATGATGTACAGACCATCCTGCAATGCAGCGACTTAGCCCTCTACGCTACGCAGACACCCCAAAAAAATGTTGAATGGCCTTCTGGCTTGTCGAAGTGATCTTGAGCAAACGGCAGCATTGTTCTTTTGGGAGAAGTTCTCTTTCTCCTTGCAATGCTGCCATGCACACCATTGTTGTTGATTTTTCTTCTTCATGAACATTGACATTAGCCGATGGGAGAAAGGCCTTTTATTTGCGTAGGATTTACCCTGGGTTCCTTTGTGACCTTGTGCACTATTACACTCTTTGCACTTTTAGTGATCCTTGTTGGTCGACCACTCCTGGTGTAACAATGTTCTTCAATGTCCGCCATATGTACACAAGTCAGACTGTGAATTGTGCAGTCTAAAGTCTTTTGTAACATTTTCTCGCCTGTTGAGCATCAGCAGCTCTTTTTCTGAGACTAAGAAATCTCCTTTGTTCGTGCCATGGTACACTCCCACAAATGTGTTGTGAAGATCAGACTTTGGCTACGTTTACATGTGGCTGGCTATTTTCATAAACGGACCTTTCATGCTCTCCGTTTTCAAAAATAACATTGTGCACACCTGTCCGTTTTCAGGAAAGTTGTTGTTACACGAACCTGTGTATATGCCATCAAGAGCATGCCAAACGTGTAGGTTGCAGTGTAACGAAAGGCTGAAGCCCACGTTAGCCAATCAGATTCCCGAAAATAGCCAAATGAAAAAGTAAAACGTAGGTCGCACTTTTGGCGCAGGTGCAACTTCTGGCGCATACTGTGACGTCTGCTGCCTAAACCTCAGTTTTTCTCAGTTTACATGCAAACGTGAACTGAGTTCCAAAATCTCCACTCTGGCCGGAGTTTTTCGAAATAATAGTTTTCAGAGGCACAAACGAAATCTCTCCGTTATCCAAAATAACCATGTACATGTAAACGTGGTCTTCGATAGATCCCTGTTCTTTAAATAAAACAGGGTGCCCACTCACACCTGATTGCCATCACATTTATTGAGAACACCTGACTCTAATTTCATCTTCAAATTAACTTTTTATCCTAGAGATTCACATTTGCCATTCACAGATGTGTAATAATGAATCATTTACCTCATAAATGACCAAGTATAATCTTTATAATTTTTTAAATTGGGTTTCTTTATCTACTTTTAGGACTTGTGAAAATCAGATGTTTTCGTTCATTATTTATGCATAAATATAGAAAATTCTAAGGAATTCACCAACTTTGAAGCACCACTGCATCTCCTGTTTTCGTGTGAACAATCTGCTGACGTTTGGAAGTGCCTGAGGTTTGACGATTGTGCTCAGCATTGCAAGAATGACCCATATAATGTTTTTGGTAATCGGTATAGGTCACTAAATTTGGACATGCTGTGGAGTGTGTGGAGACCATCATACGGAGACTGCTCCTTCCCTGGTTTACAGTATGACTCGTGTTGCAGATCGTGGCTGTAGTTGAAGTGTGTTTAAGTACAAACGCTTAATCAGCGTGTCGTGCTCCAGTGAAACTGATATGTTAATGATTTGACATGCCTGTTTTTTACAAGCTGAGTATCACTGTGATGTCAACAGCTTGTAGAAAAGGCTGTCTACTAAATTAATGCCTGACATGTACTTGAAGCTGTAGCTTTGGATATGATTAATTATGTTGAATATTATCTGGGTGTTTTTAGTGGTGGGGGAAAAAAGTGCATAATTGATAATGCCAATCATAATCAATCCTGCTCATTACAAGAGAGAACATTGCCTGGGTAGAAGCAAATACATGTTTCTGTGTGCCTATTAATTATCCAATGACGAAGGATTCACACAACATTACAGGTACTTGTAGCTTGTAGGAAGTAGGGACATGACAAATTGAAGTGTCTTAGTGTTCAAACTACCATTATTTGGCATATAGAACAGTGATAAATTGCATTGTGGCTATTTTAGACTGCTTCCTTTACTGTAATTTCTCATTTAAGTACTGCCGGGGCATTCAATGCTTTGCCGTTGTGTAAACATTAAACACCCATATCCACAATTCTTGGCACTTGAGAAGTTACTATTGATTTTTGTTTGTTTGGTAAAATCTATGCCTGGAATGTTTAGATACGAACATTGGAAATTACAGAAAATCAAAAGAAGTAAATGATACTTTTTCATATTGGACAGAAAATTGGTATTGCTCTACTAGAAGTGGTTCCATTATCTGTGGCTGTATTTTGTCATCTGTACTTTTGTCACCGGTTCTCTGGCAGGCAACCAAGTCTGACATGTTTGAAGTTCTGCTATCACATGGCAGCTGCTGTCTGCTTTCAGGCTCTGAAACATCAAAGGAGCAAGACTCAGGCCAGCTGTTGATTTCCAACATTGTTCTTTTTCCACTGGACATGTCCTGCCTTTTACACACTGTTTACTATTATTTGAACATCACTCAGTTCTTAATTCCTGTTTTGCCTCAGTGACAATGATGGCTTGTGTGCTGTTTGAATTTTGAGAGATTAGATGGCACAAAAACATGATTTGGTCGCACAAGTTATTTGCTGCGTGGTGATAGATAAATTACCTGTTTCTCATAATGAACGTGCATTGCATACAGAACTATGTTTTAATTTCAAGTTGTTGTTTAAACCCCATTCCATCCTGTGTTTATAGATCTATTTACATTGCCTTGAGAAAGTATTCGGCCCCCTTGAACATTTTGACCTTTTGCCACATTTCAGGTTTTCAAACATAAAGATATAAAACTGTAATTTTTGTGAAGAAGCAACAACAAGTGGGACACAATCATGAAGTGGAAAGAAATTTATTCGATATTTCAAACTTTTTTAACAAATAAAAACTGTCAAATTGGGCGAGCAAAATTATTCGGCCCCCTTAAGTTAATAATTTGTAGCGCTACCTTTTGCTGTGATTACAGCTGTAAGTCACTTGGGGTATGTCTCTATCAGTTTTGCACATCGAGAGACTGAAATTTTTGCCCATTCCTCCTTGCAAAACAGCTCGAGCTCAGTGAGGTTGGATGGAGAGCGTTTGTGAACAGCAGTTTTCAGTTCTTTCCACAGATTCTCGATTGGATTCAGGTCTGGACTTTGACTTGGCCATTCTAACACCTGGATATGTTTA
>JACXGM010010224.1:0-26544 GCA_016801145.1 Umbra pygmaea | reverse complement strand
TTATGAACCTAGTGACAGTTTTCCACTCCGCCGACTTTTTTTTCCTAATAGAATGATGACAGGCCACGTTTCCTCGCCTTCACCTCTGTTGTTGGAACCTCGATCTCACAGTCTGTGAAAATTTTATTTTTTTGCGTGTTTAGCCATTGTAATTCAGGCAAAGAAATGACATATATAGGCTATCTGCATATTAATTTATAGGAGGAGGCAAGGCGGGGTCAGTGGCTCGTTCACGTGCGTTCAATCTCACGTTGATTGTGATTTATAAAGGAAAAATGCGCAGGACCTGGCGTACGACTGGTTTTATACATGTGAATTTTTTTGTGCGTACGTACTTTTCCAGTTTTGGCCGTACGCCATCTTTTGGTATGTAAGCTGCGCAATCTTTTATACATGAGGCCCCTGGTTGCTAGGCAGCTTATCTGGCTTGCGCCTCCTTCTCAGCTAAGCATCCTGCTAGCTAGTCAGCCTAGACAGCTAGTGGCTCACCAGATCTCAATTACAATCATCACTACATACATGTAGGTTTCTGTTATTGTCATTTGTCATTCATTGTAATTAAACTTTGTCATTTACCTTCACATTTGCCTCTGACTACTCACTGCTACTTAGTTAAAGTTACATAAATTTACAAAGTCAATGCTGCCAATGATTCAACAAAATTACAAATATAAAAAAGTAAATATGCAGATTTGATTAAGTTTTTCCAAAGCAATTATCCAACAGATCTAAATGACCACCATGAAAAAAACATTTACAACATTTTGAAGAATTATTAAAATGAAATTGGTGAAATACCTGGTTTGGATACATTTTGGATTATTCACCAGTATAAACGTGGACAGGTACAACCAGTCACTTCCCAGATCACACACCATGTAAATTTGATTACTTTGTAAGAAATCCTGTCTGTTCTGTGGTGAGTCCAATACTAGTAGTGTATTGCAAGTAATACACCATGGTTGAAAAGGGGTTTACAAAAGGACTCCGGGGCAAAGTTGTAGAAAGGCAAAAGTTACGAGAAGGATACAAAAAGATTTCAAAGGCTTTAGCCATCTCTCTGAGTACTGTTTGGAGCACTATTAAGTAGTGGAAAGCATATGGCACCACAAACACCTTCCCATCTTCAATTGTCTAGCAGAGGGACGCAAAATTCCTCAAGAATTTGCATCCGTTGTCCCTTCAGTCCTCAGTCCCCACTGTAAAGAAACACCCCCAAAAACATAATGTTGCAGCCACCATGCTTCACAGTAGGTATGATGTGTTTTGGGTGGTGTTTGGGTTTTGCCAAGTTCAATCTTAGTCTCATCTGACCATAAAACCTATTGCCACATGGCATTAAAATCTTTTAAGTGGTTTTTCTACTAAGCCCAAACGAGACCCTGTCTAGCTCTTTTCAGAAGAGGCTTCTTTCTTGTCACCCTTCTAGTCAGGCCAGCTTTGTCTATGTCACAGCCAGCCCAGGTTGGGCTGGAATGGACAAAAGACTGAGTATTGGACTCTAATACAGTATATAGAAATGTATTCATGGTATTTGTTTCCTTGTGTATATATATTTTGATTTGCGCAGTCAGGGATATGTATGTGTTTATGGGGTTATTAGGGCCAGTGCTCTGAACTGTAGACTATATTACTTATGTGCTGCATTATGTAAGTTGTGCGCCTCCCCCTCATTTGCCTGGTACTGTCAGGGACTGATTCTGTCTAATCATCTAACATCATTCAGCTGGATAATCAGTCCCTATATCAGTCCAGGTGAACGAGAGGAGGGCGCGGTTCATTATTAATCTGTTTCTAAGAGTCGTGGGGTAGTGACAGATGGCATTCTGACGGTGCATGTATACGGGCCCTCTACAACGTGTCCTCGCCACTTACTGCGAGAGTAGGTAGACTATATGTATGAGTAGATATTGTGTATTGCCAGATGACCAGCTATTCGCGTTCTGGGCCGCGATTAATAGCCCAGTACCTAGCAAGTCTCGCTTGAAGTTGTGCTATCCTCTTATGTTATTGCCCTGTTCGTTATCTGTCGGAAAGCTGTCTGATAATAAAACCACAAGCATATTCCTGCCGTTTTGTCTTCCTCCTTCATCCATTCCAACACCACACCAGAGTTGTGACAGTCTGAAGCTTTTGGAGATGTCACATGTACAGCAGTGGCATAGGCACGGGTGTGCCAGGGTGTGCTTGTGCCACCCAAAGAGGCAGCTGGCACACCCAGCAATCAGGTGCATAATGCACTTTTTGTTATAGCCTTGGCAAAGTTTTTTTTTGAAACTTAGTCTATTATGGTCTAATTATAATATTTGTTCATTTTAAATAAATTCTTATTTTTTTCTTACATCTAGATCCACGCCTACACATTTAAGTGTATGCGCAAAAATACCTGCAAACGTGACCCCAGCGAATGTCACGGGAGACAAGCAGTGTAGTAGACTGTGTGTAGTAGACTGAAACGGGCGTAATAGGCCAACACATTCAGCAGCTAATCTTGATCCGTATGTGCCAGTGCAGTGCGATACATTAAAGTTGTGCGCTTACAGGTACAGACTTTATGCATAGTGTTGGGTTTGTTTGTGAAAGGTATTTTAATGTATGGTCTTTTTGATATGGATCAACATCAATGTATCCCCTTTCTCTGTAGAGACCATATATCGAGAACATACATTTACTATTCATATTTCCTACAGAACTTGTTAAACAACCAAGTATTGTAACGATTAATTTACACATCCTGTACATTTTTTATTTGCTCCCATGACTGTTTAACACTGTCAGGGTTGCAAATGAAAGAATACAATAAATACAATTGTTATACACCATCAGCATGAAGCAGGCCCGGCGGCACGAGGGGCAAATGGGGGCAATGCCCCCTCAGTTAGAATATTTTTACCCTCAGTTTTGATTCCAGTATTTGTCCTACAAATCCCTCCACAGTCAGGCCTAGCTGCGATTTGTTGCGTTGATTATTAGGCTGTGTCGCTGCACAGGAATCAAAACCAGCAAGTTAACATAAAAAAATCATACATTAGTAAAAATCATACGTTGATTAGCCTTCACATAGTAGAAAGGGTGCACAATTTGAAATGGATGATTACGTTCAAATGTAGCCTAGTAGTAGATTGTTTCCACCGGAAAGAAGTTTCACAGCTCAATTATGGTTTTTAGAAAGTGGTTTTGCACATCCTCAACTCAAAGTGGCGCGGAAATGGAGACGCCAGCCACAGAGGCTGCCTTGCCAACATTGCCGGTAACACCGGGACATTCGACCGCCGATGCCACTCGGCCTAGTTGCAGCAGAGTAAAACTGTCTTGCCGCCTATACAGCCTTGCAGGTGGGTGTGCCTGACAAACTTTTCTGAATCCGGTAAGAAATATCAGCATTGTCAGTTTTGAAATATTGTGTAATTTGCAAGATTGTAGAAATGGTGGAAAATGGCTTGGCAATACGTTATTTTCTTCATTGCTTTTGATTGTCTATTGCGGGATTGAGGTGATGACATTTGACATTTTTCGTTTATGATGTCTAATTTATTGTTGATTTTGTTATAGTAGAATAACTGCTTTTTGCAATACATTGATGAAGGTGGGTAGATTTTGAGAAATATTAGGAACTGTAGAGATGTGAGCTATAGGCCTATGGAAATTAGGAACTTTTCTTCGCAGAAGTTGTAAAGCAGTCTAACATGTTTTATAATGGCAAGACAGCCGTGTGTCTGGCTGCAATTGAATGCATTGTGTATTTACAAGCTACAAATGATTACTGTCCACTCCACTACATACTATCAACATTATTCATTGTGTTATTACCGATCTGAAATATGTGTGCCCCCTTAGTAATTTTGGGTGCCCCCTTGCAGAGTTAATTCTCCCGCCGGGCCTGGCATGAAGCAACACTGGTTTAATGGAATACACAATTGCAATTATAGTCAGTGATATCGATGAGCCTGAGGCACTTATAAATACACAGGTGGCATTTTTTCCCCAGCTTTCCTTCTTGCTTTATGCCTGGATTATATTCTATATGCTCTTCAAATTTATTTAAAAAATTATAATTTACTACAGTTGAGCGAAATATGCGGCTCTCATAGACTTGTCCGTGTCTGCGATTGGTCCTATGATGCACACACCGCCCCTTTTATGTAAACACGCTTGTCACTAAATTGGGAAATCCTGGGTTGACTTAATGAATTGATAACCACGGTCGTGACATCTCGTATCTATCGCAATTGTTAGGTTTAGTGAAGCCAGTTAATGAAAGGAAATCTAGGGCATGTTGAACATAGCTTTGTAGTATAGGCCTCTGTTATGTAGAGAAATATCGATGTCGCACACCAAGTTTTTTAGATGCACACCCAAATATTTTTTTATGGCTACTCTACTGATGTACAGGCCAATCAATCCCAGCCATAAGCACTTTTAAGTCCTTCAAAGTTGCCATTGGCCTCTTGGTAACTTCCCTGATCAATGTCCTCATGGCCAGTTGGATGGATGGCCCGATCTAGTGTATGTGGTTCACCTTCCAGCATGACAATGACCCTAAACACACTGCCAAAACAACTATGTAGTGGCTTAAGGCTAGGAAGGGGAAGGTCAGGGATGGACTGGGACAAAAATTCGGACCAGGACTTTGGATAGAGCGGTCCGCAGGGGGGGGTGGTGGCGCGCGTTGTATCTGTTGCTCCCCATGTCCGTCATTCACTCTGGGTTTCTCCTCATCCAAATATAGAGGAACTCTCTCTCAATTTGACGGCCAGGCCAGAGCGCAGATTTGCGCGCCTGCACTGTAAACCCCAATCCGCCCATGACACAAAATGTTATTGTTAAGTCCACACAAATGTTCATGACTGTCAAAACAACATAAAAACTTTATGTTCACTTAACACAAACATTCACCCCCTTGTGAGGATGACATCATTATTTTAGGTTAAGTCAACAATTTTTGAGTTTTGAGTTTATTCTACTAAAATATATAGAGTAAAAATTGCTTAATTAGTTTAAGGCTAATGAACAACACATATACTGTGCACGAAGCATATAGTTTGATAGTTAATTAAACTTAGTAACTGGTAGTTAAAATGTATACTCAATGTTTTTATGTTCATTTGACAAGAAGTCATAATTTTCATGTGATATTTCCCAGCATGCTCTGCTGTATGTTGAAATGCTGTAATTGTTAATTATTTTAGTGTTTTGTATGGATATTGACTAATTAATTCCACCCTTGCTTAACTAATATCAAATGCATACATTCTTTCAAATAATCTGATAATTTAATGAAAAATGATTTTGCACCCGCAACTGTCAACATACCTAGGAATACCATCATGCTGACATTGGATTCCATACGGAATTCCCTTTACCTTTACAGGAAAGGTGCTTTGCCTGTAGGGTTAAACCATTATGGGTTGAACCATTTGGTTTGAACCAGAGGTAACACAAGGCAATGTATACTGGGAAATTCAACTGGAGGTGTGGCTTAATATTGTACTCAATAATTTTATGTTACTACAACGTAGTCTTGACTAAATTAATTCAAGTTCATATAACAAGATTACAACAAATCATTTCAAACTAATTAGATTTTGTTGGAACAATATAATTTTTTTGAGTGTATGACATACAATTGAATGCTCAGAAAACATAAATCAGTTATGTTGTATGATTAAAAACGTTAAGTTTATCAGACATAAATTCACAGTCAAACAAGGGTCATGTAACACATTTATTTTGTGTTTAGTGTACTCAATATTTTCATGTTACCATAGTTTACTAAACTAAAGGTTTTGAGTGCAAGCAGTTTCCACAAAATTTTTAGGTTGACTGAGCGAATTCGGATATACATTGTGCGGATGCAACAGCCAGTCCATTTCAGCCTATTGTCACCTGTTTTAATACATCCAGGACTGTAACTGGCCGACCGGCCGTCAAAGTAAAATATGATGGCCAGTCCGTCCCTGGTGAAAGTACTTGAGTGGCCAAGTCAGAACCCTGTCCTAAATCCAATTGAAAATCTGTGGATAGACTTGAGACAGCAGTCAATCGCCACTCACCACAAAATTTAACCGAATTTAAACAATTCTGCAAGGAAGAATGGGCTAATAATCACCAATCTAGGTGTGCAAAGCTAATAGAGACATATCCAAACAGACTGATGGCTGTAATTTTGGCAAATGTTTGCTCTACAAAGTATTAAATCGTGGGAATTATCGCTTTTCCTACTCTGTTATTCTAGTGTCTTTTTTCCAGAACTGTTGCACTTTTTAATTACTATTTTTGTAAGGCAGAATGTGTAAATAACACTGGAACAAAAATATTTTCTTACATGGATTTGATTTTAAGCTGTAGGATATTTTTTTTTATTAGTATATAGTATCCTTTTTAACAGCTTACCTCATAGAAATGCATTTCATACATGATGTGTGCTTTATAATATATATTTGACTGGATCATTAAAAGCATATTGAAAATAATTACCGATTTCCACATCTCATCTCTGCTCTTGTTGCAGTCTCCATTGCCTGGAAGATCAACCAGTACAACATGCTCCAGTAGATCATTAGAGTTTGGCACTTTGATGGTTATACACTTCACAAGTGGCCAAAACTGTTGTTTGAATGTAGCACTCTGTGTGTCACTTCGTGTGAAAGAAGTAATTTTTTCAGAGAGTTCTTCAGCCTGCAAATGTAATAAGGCATCATATTAAAAGCATTGACTAAATCCATATGTAAATATACAATCAAAAATAGATTTTTTTCTAGAAATGTATCCATTAAGATGTAAGCTATCATTTTACATTAAAAAACAAACTGTCAATCTTCTGTTGATATGTGAAATTAAAAAGTTATATACAAAACAGTGCGCATCCCGACCTAATTGGTTTCCTGTCCTGTGTGTCAAACTTGTCGGCTCTATCAAACATGAAACTATGTCTGCGTCTCAATATACATAGTATGCATACTATATAGTATGCCGGACTACGAAAGTTTGACCAACTTTTAGAATCAGACATTAGTCTAGTGTTATCAAACTGTATAACAAGCAGATGACAATGGTTTCATACTGAACAAGTGTTTCTCGCATGTCCCTTTGTGGATTTCGTCGCAAACAGCTGATAATATCTACAACTTCCCTTGTTGTTTATCGGTTAGAGAATGTTTTATTGGAATACTTGTTGGAATACTTCTGCCATTATGTGACTTGAAATAAGACAAAAGGGAACTCTTGCAAAGAGTTTACGTGTCCTGCGACTATGTTATAATACATCTTTTACTAACTGAAGTGTATACATGTACAAATTGATAATATATTAGGCAAATATATTTGCCTAACTTTCAGTTGCTCATGTTATCAAACAAATAGTTGAGTTCTTAACTACTTGAATTTCAAATGTGTCAACCATTGAACCATGTAATTTCAGTGAGGCTAGGAATCCACCAAATGTTTTGAACTACATAAAGTTAGATAGATAAAAGTACTATTTTCTGAAGACAATGTTACATGACATTTCATTGATAAATGAGTAAGCTTGGTACATTATCAAACAACTAAAAACATTGGGCATAGTTGTTTGACCAAAGAGCAATCAATTCAGTCAGATTTACTGACAGTAAAATACATTTTCATAATTAGTCTTAAAAATACAGTTTTTTTTGTGGATTTTAAATGTTTACAGGACTATTTATAGCAGAGTTCACAGCTGTCTAAGGATGGCATTCTATCAAGGACTTCCTGAGTGAGACCTGGAAGGAAGAGGGGTCAACCCACTCACTAGAACACACAAGACAACAGGAAGCTGATAAAACTCAACATTATACTGTACATAACTATATGACACATTTGGTGTTTTCAGACAGTCCCATAAAGGGTGGTTTATTATACAGACATTACAAGGTTGAACAGGTCCAGTGATCTTCCAAAGGTTTAAGACATACTATTTTGTTACAGTATTCAAATGGAATACATAGGACCATCCTGTGTCTTTGTGTAAGACAGGATGTCGCCTAGTTGTCTGTCACTAATTCAATCATGTATTATGTGTTTATGTGTGGCTTTGTTCCAGCACCAGCCAGTGAACCTGTGACTCCCATTTTTATGTAGCTGTAAAGTGGTGTGACGCCTCTTTGGAGAGGATAAAGGTCTTTGTTTAAGTTTTAATCAAATGAGTTCCTGTTAACAAGGCTCCTGGCCCACGTTAGTGCGCGCCATAGAAGTTGTGTTAGATTAGTCACGTGTGTAGGTGTGAAGAGATTGGAAACCCAAGCAGAGTACGGTTTGAAGGTTTAATGATATATCTGGTGGATTTGGCAGCAGCAAACAATAACAGCTTCCTTGCTCACAGACTTCACAGTGTATATAAATATATTAGGCACAACGAGACACTATGCTCTTAAAACGCGGCATAGAATGCATTAGTAATCTGAATGCGTACACTTACAATATACACTCTACTTGCAACGCATAAGTGGTGATGACACCAAGCAGCAGAATTTACAAGTCCTGGAAGCAAAACCAGGAAACAAAGTAAACAAACACGACCGGAATATCCCATAGAATGGTTAACACACGTAATGTTCAACATAATCACAGAAATGCCCGACAACCTCTCTCTCAGTCTGTCCCGCTTATATACCGAACATTATCTAGATAACACAGCTGGATGTTGTTACTCTTAGTCAGCTATAAGAGACAGCCTTCACATAGCCTCTATGCTAGCAAGGACAAACTACTCTGGTGTCACATTTAAGAGGTGTCACATTTAAAAGAAGATGCACCTACATAACTGAAACCAAACCACCATGTTATACACTGAATACATAAATATTAACTAAAATAAACAATATTCATTAACGAGTCCAGTCTCAGTTCCTGGTCACGCCAGCCCTGACTGGCTAGGCGTGACAAGATTAATATGTTGGATTACTAGACTGAAGCGTATAGGATTTGCATAGATCATAGATCGTATTTAGGGGTATTGACGACCTGTAGTATTCTTGGTATTGTAATTGTGTAATTCTTTGTCCAGTTAAAGCGTGTACTTCACTGCCCTTTTATCTGGAGTTAAATGTTATTCACTTTACCAAGTTCTGTCTGAGACATTCAAAGTAATTTCCCAGTAAATCTCTGGTGGAGATATTAACGGGAACGTAAGCTATCTTGTTATGGCCTGCTCGTAGTTTCAGCTCTTATCACGCACACATTCAAGCAAGGTACGCACTGTGTCTGACTATCTCGGGCAATAATTAAGTTTCCCGGGTCGCGGCAGTATTTCTTTTAATCGATATGGGGTCAGATTGTTGATATTTACTTTCTAACTATGTCTATACTATCCATTTTCTCTACACTTTATTAAGCATTCTTGCATGTATACCTCAGACTTTTGCTGAGTGGGAAGATACCCAAAAGAGGAGGGTCTTTTCTTCAGAGATGTAAATTTAATGGAGGGCTTGGCCCTCCCAAATTTTCTATATTATTTTCGGGCTGCCAACCTTCAGAAATCACTGTTCAGGTTGCACTCGCCAGACTCATCTTGGTATCAGTTATTGTCACTTCTGTTATGGGCCCTATTGATATCAAACACATATTTACTTGGTCGATAATGACTAATCTCTTTGGAAAAGGAAAGGCATTAAAACATTCCATGACCTTTATGAAAATTTAGTTTTTTCTTGTTTCCCCAATCTGGTTGCTAAATATGTCTTACCCCCATCCCATTTCATTCGTTATTTGCAAATGAGACATTTTGTCTCAGGAATTTGCTGGTTTTCTCTCTCTGCTCTCAACTCAGTGCTGGGACAGGTTCCTAAACTTTTTACCTCAACAGAGATCTTTGATTTCTCGGGTATATACTTGGATTATGTTATGTGAGAACTTTTCCGCTAACATACCCAAAACTGCTTGGGAGCAGGAAATGGGTCTTGAGTTTTCAAGGGAGTTCTGAAATAGACCGGTCAATAGAGTAAGAACTACTAAATCCTGTGCTTGTATTGGACTCAATCAATTTAAGGTCATTAATAGAGTTCAGTACGCTTTGTCCAGACTGGCCAGAATGTATCCTACAGTGATGGATATGTGTGACAGATGTCATTCTTCCCCATCATGTGACCTGTCATATGTTTTTCACTTGCTCTATATTGAGTGACTATTGGAATTCTGCAACACATCTGAAGCACTGCAAATTCACCTCACTCCATGGCCAAGGATAGCAGTGGTGCCATTGCTTTTCACAAAAAGGGCTTCACAGGCAAGTATATTGCTGGTAGAATATTGCACCGAAATAAACAATTTATCGGATCATCAAGAACTTCAAGGAGAGAGGTTCAATTGTTGTGAATATGGGGTCAGGGAAAGTCCATCAAGTGCCACGGTCTCTTAAAGTTGATTCATCTGTGGGATTGGGGCACCACCAGTGCAGAGCTTATTCAGGAATGGCAGCAGGCAGGTGTGAGTGCATCTGCATGTACAGTGAGGCGATATGTACAGTGAGGCATTTACAGTGAGAAGAAAACCTTTGGAGGAAGGCCTGGTGTCAAGAAGGGTAGCAAAGAATCCACAGAAAGTGTGTGCGCATAAAAATATTCTGATTTTTAAAACAGCAAGCACATCCAATGCTGGTTTTCATCACAATCTACTCTACATTTTGTGCACTTATGCAAGTGTCTTGTCCCACCCAATTAATTCCCAGAATTGCCTATAAATGGTCACTGTATCGCCCAAAATCATTGATACTGATCCCCCAGAAGCCCAATGATACGCTCCACAACAGTGTGTGCCTGGCAATGGTGCACATTGTAGTTCCTCTCCACTGAGTTATGTGGGTTAGCGAAGTGGTACAGACATGGCTTTCTGCAGGTTCTTCTCTGTAAACCTAGCACCACAACAGCTGTGTTTTGTGCAAAATCCTCTAATTATGATTTGCAATTGCAATAATTTTTATAACAACCTATTTAATTGTAAAAGCTACTAGAATTGTCATCGGGCCTAAAAAATTGAGCCAGGTCCGACCCATAGAGAGTTTATAACATGGACCAAGCGATGCCATACATTTCAACAAAGTCTTTGCGATGAAGAGTGAAGTCAATTAGAAGCACTTTTTCCGGTGGTAGCTAAGTGTACTGCACAGCCTCAAGCTAAGAGTGATGACGTAGATGTGACGTGAGGAACCTGTCTGAAAGTTGTAATTCTTCTCGTAGCTGTGCCAAGAGAAATCTGAATCATTCCAATCTTACTTCATATGAATTCCCTTGCCACGTACTGAAGTATGTCCAATCCATCAAAATGTTGCTGATTGCCTGCGCGCTTCTCCTGGACTATACAGTCATTTCTCTACTGTGCGACAGAAAGTTGCGTGGTTATGACACAATCGTTAGTCTATTTTCTCAAAAACGGCTGTTACGGTCCATAACGTGAATTACAAGGTAATGGAGCCTTTTGTACACGTTTCTTTAGAAATAAACAATGGACAAATAAGAGTCTTTAAACGCTTCAGATGTAAAGTGATTCGCTGTCAACGTGATGCCAAAATGAAATGGAGTCTATGGAATGCTAATGGAAGTTGATGGCTTGTTAGCTTCACAATCTCCCTATAGGAGCTTCTATTTCTGGGTGCTGGCTTACCACCTTGGTCCAACCCAAGCCAGCTCAAAGAAGGCCTGAGCTTAAGCCCAGTCCGGGGTCACATAAATTAATTAAGCCCAGCCTGAGAAAAGGCCTGATGAAAAAATAAACTGTTAAGTATTTAATGATATGGAAAGCAGTAAAACAATAATGGAAGGACATTTAACAGGCCTCGCAATAAAGGTGCGTAAATTATTCAAATAAATGTTTAATTTGCTTTGTTTTTACTAGGTTTGGAAATCAGTGCAGGTCCTGCTTATTTTGAGTTTGGCCTGAATCGTAGCCTACACTTCTCCAGTATAGTCTTATAATACAGCTTTTAATTTTTATTATTTGATAAACAGATAATATTAATAATAATAATAATAAACAATAATTTTGTTTCTACTCTTCTAACCTGCTGGACAAGTAAGGTATTCCAACTTTAGCAATGCAAATGAAAACTGTTGTTTGACAATGTTAGCATCAACTAGAAGCTAGCCATAGACACTGTGAGAAGTGACTTTTCCCTTGTCAGTGGTGTAAAATATGTAGCGGTAGTTGGATTGTTACATGTAACTTAGTTCTTCTTCCTTGCTGTGTTATGGCTTTGCTATTTAGGGAGAAATCTGCTGGTTACATTTGTGAGACAATTAGCTGATTAGTACTATTGACCGCAAAATAGGCTACAGCATAACAGCTCATATTAGCCAGCTAAACTTTTAATACCATGTTAGAAAAAATATGTAGTTGGATAGTTTCATGTGGTTCTCCTCCCTCGCTGTGTTATGGCTTTGTTATGTGGGAAAAATGTGCTGGTTACATTTGTGAGATTATCAGATGATTAGTACTATTGTCCGCAAAACAGTAACGTTAGCCTACAGCATAACAGCTCATATTAGCCAGCTAAACTTTTAGTACCCTGTTAGAAAACATATTTAACGTTAGTTGAAATATTATTTTAAAAGCATGATGAAGCCAGACGAATACGGGAGTGACGCAGGTAGAAATCATGGGTAAACATCAGTGTGGCTTTTCCCAGATAGCAGGCTCTAATTAAGGAAAAATGTTTTCAAAGCGGGTTTTTCTCTTATCTTGTACTAAGTAGCATGGAAACAAGCTAGGTAAAGTCAGTAAATAAAACACTAACACAATGATTAACAAGTAAAAATAACATTTTCATAGCGTGGGTTTACTTAATATATATTTTTATACTTAGTAAATATAATTTCTTCATTTATCTATAAACCTCATTGCTTGACTTGCTAATCTGCTGTCTCAGACAACAACATCTTTTATCCTACGTCGGCCACCGTAGCTTCTTCTTCATGTTTGCAAAGGGAGGGGTAGGCCGTGAGTGACTGGCTGTTTGCAATTTGCAAACCATACCACTAGATGCCACTAAATCTTACACACTGAACCTTTGAATGAACAAAGAGAAAATTATTCCTAATTATACGTAAATTACTTCAAAATGATAGGCATTAAATTATAAATTTATGCAAAATATCAAAAATACCTGTGGAGTTATATAAAATGCTACAAAATGTTAACATTTGAAAGGTTTCATTTAAAGCCTATGAAGGTTGATATAATTAACTTACTCTCTCGCAAATAACCTGTTTTGTTCTTGATGAAGAAAACTCTGGAATATCTCGAAAGTGCTTCCTATCCATTAGTTCATCTATAGTTTTCAAAGGATCAATATTTCCATACAAAGCTAATATCTTTTCATTTTCATCATCCACTTCCTTGTCATTTTCCTCATGCTCTTCACAAGATCTGTCCATGTAGATGGATGATAGCTCATCTTCCCAGTCCTTAGAAATGGAAAAACATAAAAAATGTGATATACTTTAGCAAATTATTACAGTTAATCTTACAGTTAATCTGCAAAGAATTCACACCGATTCACTTTGTCTACATATTGTTATGTTACACCCTTATCCTGAAATTGATTAAATTCATTATATCCCTCAAAATTCTACAAACAATACCCAATAAAGACAATGTTAAAGAAGTGTGTTTGAAATCTTTAAGTATTAAATTTACATTAAAATGTACATAAGTATTAAATACACAGCCTTTGCCATGACACTTAGGTGCATCCTGTTTCCACTGATCATCCTTAAAGAGGTTTCCACAACATTATTGGAGTCCACATGTGTTAAATTCAGTTGATTGGACATGATTTAAAAAGACACACACCTGTTTAAATAAGGTCCCACAGGTAACAATATATGTAAGATATCACAAACCAAACCATGAAGTCCAAGGAATTGTCTGTAGACCTCCAAGACAGTATTGTATCGAGGCACAGATCTGGGGAAGGGTACAGAAAAATATCAGCAGCATTGAAGGTTCCAATGAGCACAGTGGCCTCCATCATCCATAAATGGAAGAGATTTGGAACCACCAGGACTCTTCTTAGCGCTGGCCGCCTGGCCAAAATAAGTGATCGGGGTGAGCACGAGAGCCCATCTGGAGTTTGCCAAAAGGCACCTGAAGGACTCCTAGACCATGAGTAACAAAATTATCTGGTCTGATGTAACAAAGATTCATGAAGCATGGTGGTGGCAGCATCATGCTGTGGGCATGTTTTTCAGCTGCAGGAAGTGGCAGACTAGTCAGGATCAAAGGAAAGATGAATGCAGCAATGTACAGAGACATCATTTCTGAAAACCTGCTCCAGAGCGCTCTGGACCTCAGATCAGGTTGAAGGTTCATCTTCCAACAGGACAATGACCCTAAGCACACAGCCAAGATAACAAAGCAGTGGCTACAGGACCACCCAGGAATGTCCTTGAGTTCCCCAACCAGAGCCCAGCATTGAATCCAATTTAATATCTCTGGAGAGATCTAAAAATGCCTGTGCACTGACGCTTCCCATCCAACTTCATGGAGCTTGAGAGGTCCTACAAAGAAGAATGGGAGAAACTGCCCAATAATAGGTGTGCCAAGCTTGTAGCATTATACTGAAAAAGACTTGAGGCTTTCATTGCTGCCAAACGTGCTTCAACAAAGTATTGAGCAGAGGCTGTGAATACCTATGTGCATGTGCTTTTTTAATACATTTACTAAGATTTTAAACACACTTTCACATTGTCATTATGGGGTATTGGTTGTAGAATCTTGAGGGAAATAATGAATATAATCTATTTCGGAATAATGGTGTAACATAACAAAATGTGGAGGAAGTGAATCGCTATGCATACTTTCCAGTTGCACTGTATACTAGTGTTGTACAACTGGTCAGACCATTAAAAAATGTTGTTTTAGTGCTGAACAGGCACAACTGATTAACAAAACAAGGGCTTGGTAATTAAATAAGAGTACATTTAATGACTGAGTTTCCCTGAAAAATATAATAACTCTGCCGGTAATTCTGGCTATCATTTGGCCCATAGAAGTGTACATATTCCAACATACAGTTGAAGTCAGATTTTTTTATAGAACTTAGCCAAAGACATTGAAATAAATTGTTCACAATTCCTGACATTCAATCCTAGTCAGAATTCCCTGTAGTAAGTGAGTGAGGATCACCACTTTATTTTAGGAATGTGAAATATAACAATAGCAGAGTGAATGATTTTCAGTGGGTATAGAAAAGAATCACCCCCCCTGTAAAATAATCACATTTTGTTGTTCTGCAGCCTGAAATGAAAATGGACAGACACAGTTTTTGTTTCATCCAGCTGTATTTACAACTCATAATATAATACCAACTTGTCATGAAAAATAAATTAAAAATTAAAAAACAGAATCACTGAGTTGGAAAAAATCACACCATCCTAAAAATGACTTGTAAATGCAACCAGGTGTAGTTAATCACCTTCTCAATATCACACAAAGCCAATCAACTTTCAATTGTGATCAGCTGTGGTCATTTTGATTAGCTCAGCATGAAACAAGCTTTTCCTGAAGCATTTCAGTCCTTGGTAGTGCAACTGAAAACAACAATCAACTATGGGTGGCAAGGCATTGTCAAAAGATCTCCGGGATAAAGTTATGGACAGCACAAGTCAGGAGATGGATACAAAAATATTCAAAGGATTTATCAGTGCCTAGAAGCACAGTGAAGTCTATTATTAAGAAGTGGAAGGTATTTGGTACAACACAGACCCTCCCTGGGTCAGGGCGTTGCTCCAAACTGGATGAAAGAGCCAGGAGGAAACTGGTCAGAGAGGCTACCAAGAGGCCTACAGCAACTCTGAAGCATTTGCAAGAATTAATTACAAAGTGTGTTCATTGTGTGCATGTGACAACAATATCACAAATTCTCCACAAATGTGGCTTGTATGGGAGGGTTGCAAGAAAAAAGCCACTCCTCAAGAAAGGCTACATGCAGTCATGACTGAGCTTTGCCAAAAGGCACCTTGAAGATGCACCTTGAAGTCCATGTGGAAAAAGGTGTTATGGTCAGATGAGTCTAAAATGGAATTGTATGGTCTCAATACCAAGCGATATGTCGGGTGAAAATCCAATACAGCTCACCATCCAAATAACACCATTACTACAGTAAAACATGGAGGAAGTAATATCATGTTATGGGGTTGTTTCTCTGCAGCAGGGACTGGAGCACTTGTCAGGATAGAAGGAAAAATGGATGGGGCAAAATACTGTCAAATATTTGAGGAAAATCTGCTGCTCTCTGCCAGAAAGTTGTTCATGGGAAGAAGATTTACCTTCCAACATTACAATGACCCAAACCCAGTGGTGTAAAAGTACTTGAATTCCAAACTTAAGTGAAAGTACAGATATCAATCTTAAAAGTGACTTTAGTAAAAGTAAAAGTCACCCATAAGAAAATTACTTAAGTAAAAGTCTTAAAGTAGCTCATCTTAAATATACTTAAGTATCAAAAGTATTTATCTGGTGTTAAAATATACTCAAAAGTATCAAAAGTAAAAGTACAAAAGACAAAAAAAATGTCTTCCTCTCTCCAAGCTTTATTTATTTCCTCCCTACATCACATTGAACTTGAACCATCACTTTGGACTTCACCATCACTAAAATCCTTTCTTCTCTTGCTCCCTCCCTGTACCTTATTGCAAACTTCTTCCCTCAACTCCTTTCTCCTCTCACTTCCTTCCTCATTGTCTCCACTTGTCTCTCTTCCTCTCCATGTCCTCTTGTTCACTCTTCATCCTCTTGCTTCCTTCATCTTTCCCTCTGCTTTCTTCTCTTCCTTCCTTTATTTAAAATTGAAAAACTTGCAGTTCATCTTCAGTAGAAGATGTTTGTCAAAATTGCGAGAATCCAGCTGTGCTCTCTCTGGGCTGAAGACAGGTCCTGCTATGCTAAATATTCATTCACAGGCTGCAGAGCCAGGTAGAGGTGTATCAGTTTCACCGACAACTTGCAGACCGCAGGGATAGCCTTCAGCCGAGGTGTAAAAAGTATTTGAGAATGACACTTGAGGCGAAGTACAGTTACTGTGCTAAAAATTTACTCCAGTAAGAGTGAAGAGTAAAACTCTTAAAGTATCTGAATTTAAATGTAGGCTACTTAAGTACCAAAAGTAAATATGTGATCTTAAATGCACTTAAGTACATAAAGTAAAAGTTACAATTGTGTTACATCTGTCAATGCATAATATAAATAGCAAGGTTGAGGTGCTCTAGTTGGTGTAAATAATTCAGCAATCCAGACATTATTTATTTAAAATTATATGGTGTTTATAAAACAAATTTTGACTGGACTGTATGATAATGATATCTGAAAGTTGTTATACAGTACTTATATACTACATGTTTGGGTGTCAAAGTAGTCAAGCCATAATCTGAACCAAATATTTGGGGAAATATTTCATTCACGTTTGTAGGACAGTGGTTCTCAAACCTCTCCTTAGGTGCCACCAGCCAGTTCATGTACTTAAACTATAACTGAGCGAGCACACCGGATTCTACTAATCAACACGAGTCATTAGTGAATCTGATCTGATAGTTCGGGGCTACAGCAAAACTTTGTAAACACATCTGGGAGCGATCACTGGGGAGAGGTTTAAGAACCACTGGTATAGGGCATGGCCATTCACAGAACTTTTAAACTGCACGTGCTGAAATTAGATAAACAAAGACACCCAAACACAAAAAAACAAATTGCAACCGTGACAAAGACTAGATTGAGAGCTTTGCCTTCTGGCTCAGCTCTCTTTTCGTCACAACGGTGCGATATAATGAGTGTAATACCGCCCAAGGCAACCCATCCCCACCCCGAATACGCCTCGATATCCTGTCCATAAATACTACAAACAGGATTTGTGACAGAGCGCAGCCGAGAACCCGGACACAGCTCTCGCTTTGGTCATACAGAGATTGGATGGCCCTAAGAAGGGACCCCCCACCCCATACTCCTGCAGCATCTCCCACAGTATCTCCTGGGGGACCCGGTCATACACCTTCTCCAAATCCACAAAACATATGTAGACAGGATGGGCATACTCCCAGGCCCCCTCCAGGATCCTTGCGAAAGTAAAGATCTGATCCATTGTTCCACGACCAGGACGTAATCCACATTGTTCCTCTTCAACCTGAGGTTCGACTATCGGCCGAACCCTCCTTTCCAGCACCTTAGAGTAGATTTTACCAGGGAGGCTGAGAAGTGTGATACCCGTGTAATTGGCACACACCCTCTGGTCCCCCTTTTTGAACAGGGGAACCACCACCCCAGTCTGCCACTCCTTTGGCACTGTCCCAGACTTCCATACAATGTTGAAGAGGCGTGTCAGCCAAGACAGCCCCTTCACACCCAGAGCTTTCAGCATTTCTGGATGGATCTCATCCATCCCTGGGGCTTTGCCACTGTGGAGTTGTTTGACTACCTCAGTGACTTCCACCAGGGAAATTGACGACAATCCCCCATCATCCTCTGCCTCTAATATAGAGGGCATAGAAGTAGGATTCAGGAGTTCCTCAAAGTGCTCCTTCCACCGCCCTATTACCTCCTCAGTTGAGGTCAACAAAGTCCCACCCTGTATACTTGGATGGTTTGAAATGAGTTGAGATGAGTTGAAAGTCTGTCGGACAGGGGCCTCATTCAGATGTTCCCAATTCACCAGCACTACCCGTTTGGGTTTACCAGGTCTGTCCAGAGTCTTCCCCCACCCCCTGACCCAACTCACCACCAGATGGTGATCGGTTGACAGCTCCGCCCCTCTCTTCACCCGAGTGTCCAAAACATATGGCCTCAGATCAGATGAAACGATTATAAAATCGATCATTGACCTTCGGCCTAAGGTGCTCTGGTACCAAGTACACTTATGAGCATCCCTATGTTTGAGAATGGTGTTCGTTATAGACAATCCATGACTAGCACAGAAGTCCAACAACGAACAACCACTCGGGTTTAGATCAGGGAGGCCGTTCTTCCCAATCACGCCTTTCCATGTGTCTCCATCATTGCCCATGTGCGCGTTGAAGTCCCCCAGCAGAACTATGGAATCCCCAACCGGAGCCCCATACAGGACTCCATTCAAGGTCTCCAAGAAGGCAGAATACTCTGAACTCTTGTTTGGTGCATATGCACAAACAACAGTCAGAGTTTCCCCCCCCAGCAACCCGCAGGCGCAGGGAGGCGACCTTCTTGTCCACCGGGGTAAACTCCAGCGTAGCGGCGCTCAGCTGGAGGCGTGTGATTATCCCCACACCCGCCCGGTGCCTCACACCCTGGGCAACTCCGGAGAAGAAAAGAGTCCAACCCCTATCCAGGAGAATGGTTCCAGAACTGAGACCGTGCATAGAGGTAAGCCCCACCAGATCTAATTGGTAGCGCTCCACCTCCCACACCAGTTCCGGCCCCTGACTTTCACTACCACCCATTTGGCAGGGCACCTGATCCCAGCGGTGGGCCCATGAGATAGAAAGGGAGGTGCCACGTTGCTTCTTCGGGCTGTGCCCGGCGGTGCTCCGTGGAAAACCCGGCCACCAGGCGCTCGCTGACGAGCCCTCCATCCAGGCCTGGCTTTAGACAGGGGCCCCGGGCTTCCTCCGGGCAGGGTCACTCTACCTCTTCTTCGAGATTTTCCAACTAAGTGATTGTTTTTTTAATTATAACATATGTTGGTGTTATATTGTTCACTTGGATGTTATAAGTTGCACTGAGTAAATACAGCTGAAAGAAACAAAAACCGTGCCTGTCTTCATTTCAGGCTGCAAAGCAACAAAATGTGATTATTTCACAGGGGGGTGATTATTTTCTATACCCACTGTATGCCACCTTTTCTTAGTTTCATCACATTCCCATTGGTTTAGAAGTTTACATACACTTAATTCGTATTTGGCGAATAGCATTGCCTTTAAATTGTTTAACCTCTTAAGGCTCGCCCCCTAATTGTCAAATTCTGCATAAAAAAACATACCCAAAGTTAAACTCTTGTTACACTGGACCTGAGGCAAGTACAAACATATGGTTGATATTTTTTTAAAGAAAAGACTTTGAAATTTTTTGATATGTAAAATTCATTTCAAACAAATATACACAGTGAATATGGCACAAGATGAAATAAAGAAAATGCATAATTATTTTCTGTTTTTATTTTTCTACATCCTCTTTGAAAGAACCCTACAAAGCCATATATTAAGATAGGATACTGGATCCAAATCAAATCATGTTGTTAAGGGGCTGGCATTTTAGATTGATTGAGTGAACAGCCAATGAGCTATAGCTTTGTTTGTAAAACTATATTTTTAGAAAAAATGCACCGTGGTGACGTTTACATTGGGTCCTGAGGCGAACAACACAGTTCTTTCCTGAATTATCTCCGTCAGTCTTCAGTTAAAATTGTTAATCTTGCCCATTTTTAAGATCTCTGTTTCATAAGGATGACGTATATGCCGAAATTGTTAAGCTTTTGGACACTTTTTACATCCGTCTTTAGTTTAGAAGTGCTGGGAAAATACACTCGGTTTTTCATTTATTTATGAGTAGATTTAAAAGTCCGGTAAGAAAATGCAATTTTTACATTCAAGTTGGATTTTACCTGGGAAAACTATGCTTTAAGTCATTACTGGGACCCTTTGATGACCAAAAAAATGGATTTTATGACCGTAAGTAAAATATTTTGTACTAAAAGCTTAACATAAGTGACGTGTGGTAACCTGTATTTCCTAATTAAAATGTAATTGTTTTCAAGACGCATACCTGACATTAAGTAGTCTAACGTTGTGAGTTTTATAGCTACACTAAAACCGAGATATTTGCTAGAATCCCAAGATTCTAAGCTTTAAGAACATATAAGACTTTTATATATATCCTAAAAAATGAGCGTGGTAGTTGTGTTTCTAGTTGGCATTTAGATTTTTTTTAGAAGAAAAGAAAACCCATTACTGTTTTCGATATGTGCAGTTGGAACTCGCAGCCATAACATTTTTAATTTTACAGCTACACTAAAACCGAGATTTCTGCTAGAACCCCAACATTCTAAGCTTTAAGGAGACATAAAACTTGTATATATAACCTAAAAAATGAGGGTGCTAGCCGTGTTTTCCTTTTGCCATTCAATTTAATTTTAGGTACAAAAATGGCTAGTTAACAGCTAACAGCTTTTGTTACTGGCTGTTTACGTCACATTATGATTAATAATTATTTCGTTTTCATAGCTATTTTAAAACCGAGATATTTGCTATGAGACATGTATTTATAACTTAAATATTGCATTCGTGAGCTTTGTTTTTATTCCTTAATGTATTTACTATGAAGTGAAAAAAAAAATGTTTTTTTTCAAGACGCGTAGCTGACATTAAGTAGTCGTAACGTTGTGAATTTTATAGCTACACTAAAACCGAGATATTTGCTAGAATCCCAAGATTCTAAGCTTTAAGGACCTCTGTCCTAAGTCACTCATTGTCATCGTGACCCAGCTACTCTCCTCCTAAAGAGAACTTTACAATAACAACCTTTCTGCACTCATGGTTTGACCCTGAACCTTCTCTCTGTCTGCCTTCAGACATTATAACAGACCTCAAACTTTAGGTGTATAACACTCATTTTGTAATACCATTCTAAACTGTTTAGACTGTATTCATACATGATTATATAGAATCTACTTCTCCACATTCCACATGCTGCCCACAATAAGTTGGGTTATAGGCCTCCTGGCTTGCACACGCTTTTTCAGTTCTGCACACAAATGCTTAATAGGACTGAGCTCAGGGCTTTGTGATGGCTACTCCAATACATTGATGTTGTTGTCCTTAAGCCATGAGCAAATTGTATTCTGGCTTTCATATGGCAGTTTTGGGGCATTGGCTTCTTACTTACTGTGGGCCCTTTCAGGTTATGTCCATATACAGTAGAATTCATTATACTGTGGATTTACAAACTTCTGACATGTTTTCTCCAGCATCTTCACAAGGTCCTTTGCTGTTTTTCTGGGATTGATTAGCACTTTCTTCACCAAGTATGTAGATCTCTAGGACACAGAATGAGTCTCCTTGCTGTCCCAGTCCCATGGTGTTTATACTTACGTACTAATGTTTGTACAGATAAACATAGTAATGTCAGGCTTATATAAATTGCTCCCAATGATGATCCAGATTTGTAGAATTTCACAATTGTTTTTCTGAGGTCTGGTCTTTAGATTTTCCCATGATGTCAAGCAAAGAGGCCCTGAGTTTGAAAGTAGGCCTTGAAAAACGTCCACAGGAACACCTCCAATAGCTTCAAATTATGTCAAATTTTCCAAGCTGTTAAATGGCACAGTCAACTTATGTATGAAAGCTGTCCCACTGGAATTGTGAAATAGTAAGGGTTCCCACTCCTGGAGTTTTCAGGGATGGTGAGTCCAGGCTCAATGTGGCTTGTTCCATGTGTTTGTACTGTTTTTATCAGACTCTGGGACATTATATCAACAACCCTATTTATGGCCTCCAATTGAAATCCAATTCATCATTTACTAGTATATTTCACTTCCTGGTTGTTTGGTGTCTGTTGTCATTAATTGCCTATATTTAGTGTTTGTGTTAGAAATTATTGACTTTTTGAGGCTCATTGAAGTCTGTTTATTTTGACAGTTTTAAATGCTGTTTAATTCTCTGATCTTTGCATCTGTCTCTCTTCATCTCTGCACCAGCATACACAATCATTACAGAATGAATGACCACAACAATAAGAAGTGATGAAGACAAAAGTAGACGAGAACAGAGCTTAACAGTATCCAGTAGGGGAGACATTCTACGAACTGGATGCTAACCTTCTCGCCATCCTATATAGCATACAGTCATCTGGGAGCAACACTCCTTTTCCCAGTAACGCTTGAGTCATCGTGGTGGACCTACCTCCCCTTTCCCAGTGGCTCCACCTGCACTGCCAAGGTCAGCGTCCCTACCCTTCACGCCTGTGTCAGTGGCTCCACCCTTAGTTCCAGAGGGGCTGCTCTGAATACCAGGAGGTCTGCTTGCCACGGCCATGTCGGAGGCCTTGCCTGCCTCAATGCCAGTGCGCGGTGCCCTGTCTGATACAGCAACAATACCATGATGAAGGGCTCCGCCTGCTTCGTCCGTGAAATGGGTTCACCATCTACACCTTGTCCGGTGTTGGTCGCACTGCCACTTTCACTGGTGCATGCTACACCACTCCCTGCGTCTGACTCCAGGGCTTTGCCCCCAATGCTGCAGCTAGGGAATCAGCCCCCAGAGACCAGGGCTCTGCCCGAGTGGCAAAGTTTGGTGCTCCGGCCCCTACAATTCAGTCAGTGCCTGCAGCACAACCTCTCATGCCAGGGCCTGTAAGCCCAGCCACTTCTGCAGGTAACTGTTGCAGTGCCCACTCCACCGGTGCTGACCTCCAGATGAAGGGCCCCTTTGGCTAGACATCCCGCTAAGGCGGGTTCCACCTGTCCTCCCTCCTTCCCTTCTCCACGCCTAGTATTGGCTTTGGGGTCACCCTCCAGATCAGGGGGGCCTTTGCGGAGCTTGGGCTGTGCTCTTAGGTGGGTACAGTAATGGTGCCAACTGTGTGTGTTCAGGAACGTTGAATCCACCCTGGCTCCTTCCATGTTGTATGTACTGTTCCTACCGGACTCTGTGACGTCATATCACCCACCCTATTGATTGTCTCTTGTCTGTCAAGTGGAGACACCAGACTTCCAATTCATTATTTACTAGCAAATTTAAGTTCCTGGTTGTCTGGTGTTTGTTGTCATCCATTGTCTATATGTAGTGTTTGTGTTAGGTGTTGGTGGACAGGTAGATGATTTGGCATTTCTATCCGAAATCCCGGGTAGTGCTGAGCCAATTTGCACTGCCTCATTCTGGAGGTCTGGGGAAATCCTGGGACAATTCATAGTCAGGCTTGAACCACTTGACTCTCATGATGTGCACCGTGTTCCAAATTATTTTGCATTAAGTGTCATATAAATATTAAATATTTGTTTAATATTTAATCAATCAAACTCATGGATGGTATTGTGTCTCCAGGCTCTTTGGATTACTGAAATCAATTTCAGACACCTGTGATAATTAGTTTGCCAGGTGAGCCCAAATAAAAGAAAAGTTCATAAGAAGGATGTTCCACATTATTATTCGGATTATTTAAGAAAATCAATGTAAAATGTAATTTGTATAATAATTTGGAACACAGTGTAGTCTGTCTTAATCTAATCACTTAAACCATTAGACCATGCAAACTCCCCCATAACCATTTTTGATTGATAGTAGTCTTGCTTATCATGAAAATTAAATCTTTACTTCCCTTCGCATCTGCCTTCCGTCTACTCCCTGCACCGTATATGTTATAGAACGAACCACTTACATAAAAGGAGGCAGCAAAGAACGCAGCACTGGGTGAGAGCCTTTTACCATCCAGGCAAGGAGGTGGACTACGACAGTGATGAACTGAAGGCAGTTATTTCTGTTACTCTGAAATTGCCTCCCCATTATTAGAGGGCTTCAATACCTACCCCCTACACATTAGAGTAGTTGAGAAGGGGTACAGTCCCCTTGTTTTCTCATATCAGATTTTGTGGGGGAACTTTGGTGCATGCAGCCATTCAAAGGGTAAGGAGGAGGTGAGGTTATAGCGCCATGTTTCTGGGCTGACTATACGTTGCGATACCCACAAGAAGACCTGGAGCTGCACTCGTCGGAGGAGGAGGACGACACCGAGGAGAAACATGTCTGGGATAATGACTGGGAGAGAGACCCATCAGAGGACCCGGATGAGGATGAAGATAATAGCTAAGCAGTGCCAGCTAACAGTCCTTCTACCCCTATTCAACTAGCTAGGCAGCCTAGCCAGCTAGCAGTGTCTTCTCTACCACTAGCCCTGTTAGCTTGGCAGCCTAGCCAGCTAGCAGTGTCTCCTCTACCACTAGCCCCGTTAGCTTGGCAACCTAGCCAGCTAATGGCTCTGCAACCACCAGCATGTGGCTTACACAAGTTCCTGTGTTTCTGTTGTCACCTGTCATTCATTGTTATTTGTTGTGTGTGTTAGTGCAGTTGTTTCACTGAATTCTGTGACCAGTTTTGACTCATAAGTAGTCTTGTTGATATTTCGTTATAAGTATGTACCTTAACATTTGAAAGAAGTCTTTCATCAAATGTAATATAACCCAGGACATCATATCTTAAACATTATGTGATTGGATCTTAACAGATAGAAAAGATACTATTACCTTCACTGTTATGAACTCAATCTCTGCAATGTATTGGTGATTAGTCATGTTGGCCTCCACCTTAATCATGGCTGAAGTGCACGCCCCTTGGTTTCCAGACGGCAGCAGATTCTCACCCAAGAGAGTGTTAATCAAGTAGCTCTTACCAGCTCCAGTCTTCCCAAAGACACCAACAATTTGTTTTGTTTCTTTCTCCAACATGTCAACCTTATCTCTGCCAGAAGTAAAAAAACATACAATATTAAAGAAAATTAAGATATGCCTTCTGCATTTCTAAATTTTCTTTCTCTAAAATGTAATAATGCAAATCCTTACTTTAGGAAGTAAATAAGTTTTGTAAGAGGCAGTTCATTGAGTTTGCTCCTGACACTTTCCATGATCTTCTTCACATTTGCCTTTCTTTTTATTTCTGAAAGAGTTAAACACATGTCATTCTTTCAAAGTAAGAATATAATATTTGTTTGACTGATTTAAAAAAACATTTACCTACCAAATGATGCAATTGTACTAGATGCAGCACAAGGTTTTTGCTCCATTGTTTTTTTCTTTGCAATGGCCATCTCAGATTTGGTTTCCACTGGAAAAAAGTTAAAATGTTATTGTAATAATATGCCATTCATTGAAAGTAGCAGCAACAGGGCCCTTGCAGAATAAATTAATTAAAAACAGATGAAAATAATAGGGGTCTACTTGGCATAGTGGGCTAAGTCACTCCCTTGCAGGTCAAACTATGTCACGAAAGTCAGTTGGTCGCCTGAATATGGTTTCTCGAACTTTCCGCTGGCTTTCAGAATGAGGCAGTGCAAATTAGAGTAATTTGGGATAGATAAGTCTGATTTTCTACCTTGCCACGTAGGTTTTCAGTGACCCCATGTGCAGATCGGGTGAATCTGGTGAATTCAATTGGAAGTATAGTTTGTGAGTGTAATCATCCTTTACATGAACTGACAAAGGCTTCTGTGTTGGTTTAGCAGTGCGGAAAGAATTGGCTGGTGTCGGCGATTGTGTGGTCTGATTAACGAAGTTAACACATTAGTATTGTGTTGTTAATAATGAATTTAAACTTTATTTTGTTAGAATCATTTCATTTTTGTTATTTACATTTTCTGCAAATAAATGCTCTAAATGACAATAATTTTGTAACGTTTCCCAGTTCCCCTTCCATGGAAACAGCCACTTCCTTGGTCTATGCCGCTCAGAACTACGATTCCCAGTCACCAGTTCTACTTCCTGTGGACTACAGCTTCCCTAGTCAGGTCTCCAAAGAACTACATTTCCCATACCCGGACTCTGTAACATTTCCTGTTCCCTTTCACAGTACTACAGCTTCCCTAGTC
>JACXGM010010223.1:0-26547 GCA_016801145.1 Umbra pygmaea | reverse complement strand
TGGAACTCCCACTTTCCCCATGACCCTCCCACGAACGCATATTAAAAGCGCAACTTGTCTGTGGTCGCTAATGTGGCAGGCAATCTGCGATTTTACCCAAGTGCGCCTGGTTTGTAAATAGCACGCATCGGTTACGTCCGTCTTTGCGACCAATTAGCGCCTGGAAACAGTCGCAAACAGCTTGATAAATCTAGCCCTCCGTGTTATATTTTCTCAACACATTTACATTGCATTGGGAATAGCTGCTGGCGATTTTTGTAATTTTGAGGCAAATTGTATCCAAGGCAACAATTAATGTTATGTGTCCGAGGCTACTGCAAGCAGGTGGTGCAAATTGGTTCAGTAATGCCAGGGCTGGTGAAAGGAATATACAAGTTTCACCTGCCACATTAAGCTTTGGCAACAAACGGCGGATGCTGAAGCGACTGCAAGCCCAAGTGTGGTCGTTATCCTCCAAGCTTGTAGATTCTGGCATACCAAACGGTTGCGTAAACACTGTGATAAGAAGCAGAGTGGCTAAGTATTTGTGCTGAGATCATTCATTTGGTATTACATGTACTGCGATGCGTTGTTTGATTGTGAACGGAAGCACGGCCAAAATCTGGTAAATTGCGATCACAAATCTATTTAATATGGAGCTTTTTGGAGTCTGGCTGAGCAAATCATCGCACTGTTATACCGTCTACTCATTGACTCACTACTGCTACAGTGCTTCCTGTATGCAGATATGTCGTTTTATGTACCATATTTTTATTCATTATTTTAAACAAAATTTATAATTTCACTGGTTGTCTACCCATGTTGTTTAGAGGGGAGTGGATCTAATGAAGCACACATGAACAACACTGTCACATCTAAATAAATAAAGTTTAGATTTCTTGCAAGATCCTTGGCCCACAGGACACGACGGTGCTTCTGGACCATGTTCACATATGGCTTCCTTTTTGCATGGTAGAGCTTTAGTTGGCATCTGCAGATGGCACGGCGGATTGTGTTCACCGACAGTGGTTTCTGAAAGTATTCCTGGGCCCATTTAGTAATGTCATTGACACAATCATGCTGATGAGTGAAGCAATGTCGTCTGAGGGCCTGAGGACCAGGGGCATCCAATAAACTTATTCGGCCTTGTCGCATACACAAGGTGATTTCTCATGTTTCTCTGAATCTTTTGATGATGTTTTGCACTGCAGATTATGAGATTTGCAAAGCCTTTGCAATCTGAAGTGAAGGAAAAAAAATGTATGTATTCCACAATCTTTTTAGGCACTCTATCACAGATTGGAGTGCCTCTCCCCGTCTTTACTTCTGAGAGACTCTGCCTCTAAGACATCCCTTTTTCAGCTAATCATGTTACAAACCTGATATCAATTAACTTAGTTAGTTGCTAGATGTTCTCCCAGCTGAATCTATTCAAAATGTCTTGCTTTTTCAGTCATTTGTTGCCCCCATTCCAACTTTTTGAGACCTGTTATGATGACCTGCCCAGGGTGGGCTGGCGCACATGAACTGAGACTGAATTCTTTATAATTCTATATACCTTTTTATCATTTTTAGTTATGTATTTGTGTTAATATATATATATATATCCATGCACTGCATGGTGTTTGTTTTTTTGTCTGTATTATGTGTAAATGTCCCTTTAAGGACTTTTGATTGCTCATCCAGTTAAGCAGTTCCTAGATAGGGTTTAGGTTAGGTTGAGCCGGCGTATTGTAGATCTGTTTAATTAATGATTGCGTTCAGCCGTGTTCTATTAGTGGTGTGAGCTATAGTATAAGAGGGCTGCTTAACTGGAGAGAGCTGTCGGTTATTGATAAATTGTTGTTTGTGTTTACGTTCATGAGTTGATTGTCCATCTGTTCGTTTGTAGGCAATCCGGGAGCTACACGTATTTGTTTAAAGTTTGTGACAAGTGAGTCCCTGAAGTTTGATTTAAAATGTATGCGTTATATTATCTGTTTAGTCATTGGTGTTTTGTACCACTGTGAGGGTAAGTAGGCTTTATAGGTCTATAGCGTATGCACTTGCTTTATGATGTACCCTGCAACCAACAAGTGTTGTGTTTTTTTTCCGGATTGTCCAAATAAAATGAACCAGAACCTGCAACACTCATCTGCTTTCAGTTCTTCCGCTCTCCACCACCAACACATCCGTGACACCTGTAATAGGTATCAAATTTGAAATTAGCTCATTTAGTAGATAAAAGTGTACAATTTCTCAGTTTAAACATTTGTTATGTTATTGGCTCAAGTGATTTGAAAGTCTTTTAGTTTTCATTTTATTCCAATTTAAAAAATGTCCCAACTTTTCTAGAATTCGGGTTGTAAAAAAGACCTGGAATATGTCCGTTTTTTTATTAAAAATGAACTTTTCCATGATATTATAATATTTAGAGAAGCACTTGTAGAGTGCCCACACAGTCTTGTTCAATAGGAGATTCATTTTGGAATAGGCACCAATCAGAGGCAGCATTTTTATGATGATCATGTAGACTTCTCAAAAAGTATTTTACAATATTTTTTAAATACAAATTACAAAACACTAAAGTATTTTCATACAAAATACGAAGCCATTTTCATTCAGACTATCAAATACAAATTACAAAATACTATTTTGTATTTGAAATACGTATTTTAAATACATTTATCATAAACACTGCCCATCCCTGGTTGCCAGTTCGATTCCCGACTGAGCCGAAACGTCATTGTGTCCTTGGGCAAGACAATTCACCGTAATTGTCCCAGGTTGTTGCTGTAAATAAGAAATTGTTCTTAATCAACTTAACTGGTTAAATAAAGACCACTAGGCTATGCAGACCACTTTGCTGCGCAGACCACTATGCTCCACAGACCTCTATGCTACACAGACCACTATAATACATAGACCACTGGAACACTATGCTACAATGCTACACAGACCACTGTGCTACACGAAAATGACACGTGTTACCAATAAGGCAATCTAATATATGGCCATATATGTCCTATATCGGCATATGTGGTGGAAACATCATCACATCTATGTACATATATGTCAAAATATACAAAAATTGGTTACACTTTATTTTGAGAGTCCAAAAAGTGTCTCTGTAGATGCTCTACAGATTATATGCAGACTGTCAACAACATTTTAACAAACTATCACTAACCCTAACTCTAATCCTAACCTTAACCATTCCCCTACTGTTAACCCTAACCTTAACCATTACCCTAAAACATATTCTAAACTTACCCCTACCCTTAAACTACATAATTAGTTGCTTATCAACAGATAGATTGTTGATAGTTTGTTGATAGTGATATCATCAACAAACTATCTGTAGAGCACCTACAGATGGAATTTCGGACTCTCCAAATAAAGTGTAACCCATTTTTGTATTGTTTTTAAGTATGATACTTCTGGTATTTTATAGGCATCCTACATTAAAACACAAATTACTGTATGTGTACTATATTAAGCATTATTACAAAACCTTTGGCTCTCTGAGTCATAATTTTAGGAGTCGCCTTCTTTACAATTCACCTTTGCCCTTTAACACCTTCAGTGAAATTGACTGATCATAACTGTTAAAATGTTTGTCCTTTTTAATTTAACTCCTAAAGTACCCATGTTCCTACAACCAACAACAGCACCGGTAGTATCCTGCAGGAGTGCTTTTGCCCAAAACTCAAAGGTGTATGAAACAAGCTGTGACAGAGCAAGTTCCCCTAATACCACAATGGGATTTTACTTCACGTACTGTTGAATCAGAACCTTTCTGCATTATTGAGTGTAGGCAGCCACAGAGGTCTGACTGATGGAAACCAAAGTATATACTAATGCTGTTTAGCACTTATTACCAGTTCGGTCCTCATTACTCATCCCACCCCAACTGTTTATTTTCATGCAAAACATATATTCCTAATCTATTTTTCATGCAATGCCCCACCAGTCTAAATTAAATAACAAGCAAATATGTTCCACCTCAATTAACCTCGATTTCAATTACATAAACATTGGCAAAAATCCTCTGATATGAGTGAGAGAATCTAAAACAATTCACCCTTTTATAATAAATATATGGTATTACATAATGGAAATTTAAATGTAAAATTAAACAGCCATTCTTCAATACATTTGAGGTTATTGAACTGCTCTAAATATTGTAATGTATCTCTTTCTAATACAATGTTACCACAGTGAATGACATTAGAAAATAATGAGTTTCTCCCCCCTACATGGAATACAACAGAGCTTTGTGAACAATTCACGTCTTTCTAACATGGGATATCTCACCCTTTTGTCTAGAATTGTGCCTAATGACTGTTTTGTAGTATTAGCTGTCTGGCCCAAAGAATATTTTTGCACACAGGTATACTTCTGGGTAGAATATCCAAGAGACATGTACACAGTTCATCCCAAAAAGCTTATATTCCTAGCAATGGAACAATCTGGAATAATGTACATTTGTAAACGTCCTTATGTACAGTGAAGCGCAATGAAACCAAATGTTACACAGAAAGAGTAAATGCATGCCACATTTAAAAGAGGATGCATGAATAGTTTTAAAACACCCCTCCCATCTCTGCACTGGCGTAGTTTGTGTGAAGTGTGTAGTGGCCCTGTAAAGCCCAGAGGCTGCTGGGAACACAATGAACGGGGAGGGAGCAGCACACCTGGAAGTGTGAAAGTTCAATTTGTGTGTAAATTCCCTGAACAGAGGTTAATAAGGGGTTAAGCTACTCACTGCCTCTGATCCATTTCACTTTGCAGCACTCTTCAGCTTTCCTGTCACTCTCACACACAAGCCTCGACGGGGCTGCAGGGAGCAACACACACACACACACAGTGATTTACAGTATCCGAGAGATGTACATGAACCAGTCCTGGATCATGGAGTGATGTCTGGGATGGGAAGGGCGAGATGACTCGGCGGGCAGATGGGGAAACCACAAGTGTTGGCCTTTAGCATCTCGTCTAAGTTCCTCACACAGGATTTTCCATATCGGCCCAGAGTTTGGTTCATCCATCAGCAGTGACAGCCAGGCCGAAAGCGATAGCCTGAGTCCCACAGCCAACACTGGAACATAAATAAATGAGCTAATTAGCCCTTTTTAAAAGGCTGCACTTCACACTGCAGTGGTCTAAACGGATGAAGGACACATGTTTTTCTTCTTCTCAAGGAGCAGGTATATGTCATGAAGTAGCAAGGTGTTAAATCAGCTAAATTTTAGATTGGGGAAAACATGAGCGGTATTCAGTAATCTTCTTTGTAAGATAAATTGGACATGAAAAAAAAGACTGGTTTCTGAATGTGTACCTTCCAAGGTGTTTTGACTAGTGTTTAGTCATTTACATTGACAGATTATGACCTAAAACAAGGCCCGCAGGGGATATCCACACATACACACACATGAACAAACAGTCCCTGCTACAGAACCGGTTCCAGTTCACACTCAGCCTCGTCCTGTGAGCGGTGTAGTACCTTGCCAGGAATGAAAACCCTATTCAGCATTTTTTTAAAGCTGGCACATTGATCAGTTGGCAGAAAAGATTTGTTTCTGCTCCTGAAACAGACCAGGAGTGTGTGCTGACCAGGCCGATTTTGTGTCAAGTCACGGACACATCTGTAATTGCATTGAAATACTACACATTGGTAAACAGTCAAATTGACTTAATTGCTTGAGTAGACATAATTGGGCAAATAAAAACATTGCTAAGATTAAATTCCTCTTCTAAATTATGTTGAAAAAAATTATGTTTGCTGAATGGATTTTGAATGGATGCACAGATTTTTTTAATGAATACATTTTGAAGTAGCCTATTTAGCATAGCACTTTTATTCCAAGCATTATTTTTATAAATTCACCTGGTTTCACCAGTATTATTATTATTATTATTTTCAAATGTTGGGCTGATTCATATTGTCTTGTACTTCCTTTCAATCTGTAGCTTTCCGCAATATAGAGATGTCAATTGAGCTGAAATGCTTTAGTTCCCTAAACAATAATGTTGTGTTTAGTTTCAGACGTTCAAAATGCTCACGCTCTAAGGAATGTCTCAATCTGTAAAAAAACTAAGATTCAAAACACTAAAAATAGATTTACCACAATTTTCTTATGTCAATAATATTTTGCTTTTATGTGTTTAACATAGGCTTAATAGAAGTAAAATGTATTTTTGATATGGGCTATGAATTATCATAACTATTGTAGTCAACAACAGATTGTTTTTGGATAATTTAGCTATATAGAAAAAAATGGTGAACCATATTAAAATATAATGTAGGTTATAAACTAAGTCTGTGAGGCCAAAAATATTTGTAAACCTACAGTACCTAAGTTATGTATTGATCAAAACAATTCCCAATTTACGAATTTTCCCACGTTAAAACATCACATAGTTATAAAAACGTAGAAGTTGTATTGAGGATAAAAAAAACTGTAAGTCAATCCTAATGAGAAAAAATCATGCGGCAAATCCTGTTCACGTTTTAAATATAGATATATTTCTCCAAATTACATAAATGTTGATATTATCGATCTCAGATCAATTAACGTTTGTTTTAGTGCATCATAAACGTATTACATCTGTTATGCCAGTAAATAGAATAATAATAATACAATCGCAGGGCTGCAAAATGGATATGAATGTTTAACAACTAAATTAAAAATTAATGGAAGATCTCTCAGATTCTTTTTTCTTTGTCTTTGCTGGCTAAACTTTGCATGCTGTCCTGCATGAACTAGGCCTAGGAGGTATAACTAGTAGCCCTATACAATATCGCAAAATTTTATTTGAATACTGAATATGCAAATTACCAATACTTACACACTGTGTTATGTCAAACAAATTAAATTTACAAGATTAAATCGTTCAGTGTGTTATGGTCAGGTCGTTAACATGACTTTGCGTATTCATTTTATATTTGTATTAAACATATAGCAATTTTCAATTAACATTTTGGAATTTAATATGACTAGGCTTGAAATGGTTTAGAGGATGATCATCATGCAAAAAACGTTATGACTATGTTTATGTTAAATTCCAAGACCAGACTTATAGCCTACATCAAAATGATCAGTCAACATGCATTGAATCTATTGTCATGTCAGCCTCACGCTTATGTGGATAAAGTAATTTTTCAACAATGCTTTGTATATGCTAGCCTACCTTGCTTTGACAGAGGTGTCGGAGAGTCTGTGACGTAGTTAACTCTTTGGAATGGTGCGGTGTCTCTACCGCCTATCGTCTCAACCCCTCAGTCCGACTCTGCCAAAGGAATTGACGAGTGCTGCTTGGAATATCGTTCTGCCTTTTGGGACTAGTGAACCCGATCAACGAGATTTCTTGAAGTGGAAAATAATGCATTATTGGTACAGCTGTCTGGGGAAACTTCACCTACTCGATATTTTAAACTAGTTCAGTATATCCTTAATCTAAAACCAAGAAATTGAGAACTCGTTTAATATTTTCGTCAGTCGATGAAAGGTGGACATTGCACGGGAAGAACAACAGCCTTATTCACTCATCATTCAACTGCACTGACAGTCCGTCTTCGAAATAGAAGACACATTTTGATGATTAGCTATTGCAGCGAACCCATACTAGAATTAAGTGTGAGCAATATCGGTTCAAACGCAGATAACTTACAACTGGTACGTTTTGAATACGTCTCTAGAACATGGACGCATTGAAATATCATGTATGCGTCGCACTTGTCATTATTTGGAGTATTGCATAGTTGGGCAGGCTACATTGCCATTATGCACGAAGAATTCCACGTCCAATTATTTTCAAACGTTAGAACTATGGCATTTATATGGACTTAATGCACCTGTTTCGTTAGCCAAACGTTAAATTTGCCATTGCATCCATGCAAATTCAAACTCTGTGGGCATACAAATTCACACCAACGATTTAAAGCGCATCGAATGGAATTTATTTTATGGTGTACCTGACCTTCGAATAGTTTTTTAATAGCTACTCCAAGGGAGTGTTTCCTGCCGAAACGGCGTTCATCATTGGGATGTTTGACAGACTCAAAGTATTCCGTGGTTTATGCGCTCGAGCAGCCATATGTTTCTCCTGACACCACTTGGAGACTAAGGAACCTATACGAAAGATGTGTCCTCACTGACTAAATGAAAGAGGCAAAATTAAATAAACAACATTTTCAGATCACAGAGCACTGCTAATTTTAGCATTGTTTAACATATTATTAGTGTTTCCCTAAACAACATATTGGATACCAAGGCATGAAGCGTGAACATAGCGCCTTCATCCAGGTATATGCTTAATCGTTTTATAAAGAAGTAACTACAGTTTTATTTTACTGAAAGTATCTGAAATCTGCACAGATAACTAATTTTTATATTTCACTCTTTCATTAAAAAAATAAGCTAAAGCCTACTACAATATCGTTATGCGTTTATCTAACTACTACGTGCATTTTCTGATTCAAAGATAAAAAAGCTAAATCGAAAGCGAAGAGGAAGGTGTTCTGTTATGCAACAGGCATTAATTTGTATTAGTCAGATATGAAGGAAAAGTCCAAGAATGCTGCGAAAACTAGACGAGAGAAAGAAAATGGAGAATTTTATGAACTGGCGAAACTATTGCCTTTACCCTCGGCCATTACATCTCAACTTGACAAAGCGTCCATCATTCGGCTGACAACCAGTTACCTAAAGATGAGAGCCGTGTTTCCGGATGGTGAGTACCACTTTCAATTGATTTATTAATCTTAATGATGTATTCACAAGAGGCAGTAGGCCTACTCAAAATATGGGCTACTATGTAGTTTGTACTATCGGTGTAACAAAACATACATTTGAAAACATGTAACTCATAAACAACTCTTACTGAACTGGGAGATTCATGAATCCAAAATATAATGAAAAAAAATATTTAATGTAGCAATGTTTTAATTTTCACTTCCCCTTTTTCGATAAGAATGTGGACTAGTATTTGTAAAATGTATCTCTAGCAGAACAAGTGTTATGTTATTGCAGCAGAATGCGTGTTATTTTTTCTTTGTAGATATGTAAATTAAAATATGTTCATGCGTAAATTGTGATTAAAATTGTAACAAACTTCCCATCTAGTATTCCCACCTAGTTAGGCTATTCAACGAAAAAACGAATTCATTTTCCACATGACAAATATTTTTACTCCTAAACACGTAGCGTTGGTAGCCTTATGATAAATCATCCAATTATGGCCAATAAAATGAACACTTCGACATGGCTAAACCCCAGGAAAACAGCCCTCTTCCTCTTCTTGAATTGATCTGTCATCACTCATAAAGTCACAGAAACCTTTAATCACGGGCTAAGGGCCACCTGTTCGTTTAGAATTTTAGTAGCTAAGTGTATCTCACATTCTAAAATATGCAGTGCAATGCATTATATAAATAAACTGTAGCAATATAATAAAACGACATCAATGTATTTTTATATATAATCATGGCCACATTTAATTATATTTATAAGTAATGTGATGTGAATGGTTTGGAAAATAAATATTTGTAATATTTATAAATGAATAAAGCACATTTTCTCTTAAATCATTCTGCCTATTAGATTTTTATTAATGAAGACTATTATTAATAATTCAGATAGACACAAATCCTGTGACAAACCCAAATATGGAATTAATCATACAAAATTGTGACTAATATAAGCTATAAGCCTTTTATAGATCAAAGACAATTTAGTGAATATTACATATAGCACATGATTAGAATGTTTTTTTCTATGTACAATTTTATTTATAATAGGAACAAACCAAGTGCTTGTGGGCTAGGCTTAAATATAATTTTAGTTATAGATCACTGATTATTTTATTGTCTGGGTCTAGACTAAATCCAAATATTTACAATAAAGAGACTTGACCAGCGTACAACGGGACATTTTTCAAAAACAGTCGTGGGACTCAAACTTAGACCGGTGATATATTTTAATGATGCATACACAGAAGTTTGTGGGAAATATCAACACAATTTTAAATTTACTTGTATCACATTCAAATTCCACATTGAAAATTAGAACCATATCTCCATTAGAACAAGGGCAGATTATGGAAATATCAATGTATTTCCTTCAAAAAAATTATGAAAAGTATATAGAATCATTTTCTAACATTTATGCTACCCAAAATTGTTAAACTGAAAGGCCTTCAGCAGGTGAAACGTCTCTTTTGCTGACATTTTGGATAAGGACACGTCCTGGTGCACAACATATTAATTTATAATTCCACTCTGCCACAAATGTACAGACTAATACATGTTGTAACACTTTTCATAATACATTTCCAATGAAGGAGTACCTTATAATTTGGATACGATTCTAACACTTATGTGAATGTTACTACTCGATTCTATATTTTGGGTTTGTTAAATGTGGGATTTGAATGTTTGTCATGAATCTGCTCACTTATCCTGTCCGTTATTCCAACCTCATAGAGAAAGCTGGATATGTGCCTGTGCGTTTCTGTGGTTTCACATAGGCTGTAGCAGATTGAACACGGATTGTATTGTCAAGAAAAGTGAAAAGTTATGCATTACAAACTCACCAAATTATGAGAAGCATTTAAAGTTACAACTGTTTTGGCTACTGTCCATATTTTAATTTTACATGGAGGACATTTTAGGAAAGGCTTAGTTTCTTTTCATTTTATTTGCCAGTGCTAAAGATGTCAGAATGGCCTGTTGAAGTTTGTTTGATTACATTAGTATAGTCAGGGTCCAGTCCAGGCATAGGGTACCTACAGGAAGAAATAAACATATATAGTGTAGTTACATGTCAAATGACAAAAAGAAATGTTGGCATCCTTGTTTTTAAGTGTGTTCCCTTACCTTGCTAAGATAACAGCATGGATGTTCTTTTAATTCAAACCAAAAGTATTCATTGTGATTAAATTTCTGTAACTGAAATCGACAAAAAAACGTCAATTGACCAAACAAACCAAATTTTGCAATGGCTATTTCAATGTGAGCTCCAGGTCATGTTGCTGGAACATCCACTTGCAGTAGGTTTTCAGACCCCTAGCATTGGTAACCACTGTTTTGGCAATGATGTCCTGGAACATGGAAGAGTTCATGTTGCCTTGGACTTTACAAAGGCCCTTAAGACGAATGCAAGCAAAATATCTCTATAATATGTATATATGTGTATAACATACACACATACTCAGAATTGTAATTTAATGTCACCAACATATTTTCAAATTGGTATGCGGTCCTTTTGCTTGTTTTGAGGCCGAACTCGTAATAACAGATTTCGAGATCAGTTGACCCCAAGATACAAACAAGTTAATTAATACTCCAATTGTTATTATCCCAGGGAGACAGGAAGCCATGAAAGGCCAAAATACAGAGATTTGTTTTTGTGATAGTTAATTTTTATTTTCTCATTGACAGGACAGTTAGGAAGCGGAGGGAGACAGGTATGTAGGGAGAAACAGACACAGAAGGGAACTGTCAGTCAAGCTAGGGCTCAAACGTAGATCGCTACATCAAACTCTTTTGATGCAGATTATATTATATACTTTGTACAGGTTGCCAATAACTTAGAATGATAGGTACAGTGTCTTCTTATCCTGGAAGCAGTTACAGGTAATGTATATATTCTTTACATGTTATGTGTTTTCTCCACAGGACTGGGGGAGGCCTGGGGCCAACCAACTAGAATCAGCCATTTAGACAGCATGGCTAAAGAACTGGGCTCCCATCTACTGCAGGTGAAATGTATTCAAACACTGCAAAACATATATGCTGTGAATATATCATGGAATTCATTTCATGCACTGTAAAACATTTAGAGTCAGTTCAACTTGGAAATGCAAGTTCACCTGCTGCCTTGAAAAGTTAACTCAACTTGAAGAATGCCTTTGTTTCAACTCACAAAATAATATTCATAAAGTTGATATAACTACAGTGTTCTCAACATTGTTTCTTTATTTGATTTAAAATGTTATCATTTAATTCAACTTCATACTTTGAGTTAAAACAAATAATTATTTTACTTTATCAATGCAAGAAAACTTCGCTTACCTAGTCAAATTGACATACATTTCTGCGTTATTTTATCTCACAGTTTTAAGTTAAAACAACTTAAAAGACACACCTGAAATATATTATATTAATGCGTGTCTTAGAGAGGATGTGTGTTTCAGTCTGCTATTTGGCCAACCATCAGTAAAAGTGTAGTTCGATTTGATTTGGTTAGTAGTTGTAGATGTCAAGGCACAAGTTCAAATGAAAATCATGGTCTGTACAGCTCATTAGCTTATATACAAAATATATTGATTACAATAATTTTCAGGCAAATTCATAAGAAAATAATTTTAATTCACAACAACAACATGTGACACATCAGGCCTGCACGTCCTTGTACATCCCCTCAGCGAAAGAGCACTTTTTGGAAACAAGGCAGAGTACGGAGTGCTCCAATTTAGGAGTTATCATACCTGATCTGCAATCATAAGAACTGCACAGTTCTGCAAAAAGTTTACAATTCCCAACCTGAAAGCATTTAAAATGGAACAGGTATTTCCCTAATGGGAAGAGTTCTCTCTTGCTCCCATCCCCCCAAAACTGCCTTTTTAATTTCAACTGATATACCCAAGTTCAATCAACACATATATATTTGACTAAAGTCAAAACAATGAATGAATGCAAGTTTAAATTTTGAAAACTCATGACATTGAGTTCAAAATCCAAAACTTGTCAGAGATCTTTGAACTAACAAGAAGAAGTAATTTGACATAACTAAATGGGTCTGTAATGTTTTACAGTGTGAGTAGAGCTGGCTATGTTATAAATGTGGATCGGAAAACTTTAAAAAACAGTAAATATAAAATCCATTAGAAGTTTTAATATGGTTGTATTATTATATAATAATTCTAAATGACCTTCAATGGATTCTGATTGAAAAATGGGTGGAATATCTTCTAACACAATGCTTTATTCCACAGACTCTGGATGGCTTTGTATTTGTTGTTGCCTCAGACGGCAAAATCATGTACATCTCTGAGACTGCGTCAGTCCACCTGGGTCTATCACAGGTAAGGCATCAGTCGGCCTCTATCGTGGTTCTTGGTTTCCATTGTATACTGTAGGCTACAACCGAGGTTACTCAAGGGCCATCTTCCTCCAGATATGCCTGTTCAAACATTGATTTTACAGTCAGTAAAAGAGACCAAATGTTGAGCAAATGTTGCCTAAGTCCTGGCACAGATAAGTCATAGGGCATTGTGTGCTGCCATCCAGATGTTGTTGACTTCCTTTGTGTGTGGATGATGTTCATTTCACAATTTGGGAGGGTGAAAAAACTCCAGATATTCATGCTTTAGGTTTTACTTTGGTTAAATCTTTAAAACACAGCAAAAACATTAATTTAGGCCATGGTAATGTTAGGTTAGCAAGCTGTTGTTGCTCACTTCTGGGGAATGTTAGAACACACGATTATTTATGTTTTGAGCACCAGAACATGCAGATTAGTTCTTTTTTGTATTGTTTTTATATATTTTGCACATGTGTTAAAGTGTGTGTGAATATGTGTGTGTGTGTATAAACCGTGGTATGTTTACCCTGCCTTAACTGAGGCCAGTGGAGTTTGACTAGAAGTTTTCCTGCTGGTTTGACTTCTATATTCCATTGCTTGTGGCATAAGGACAGCCTATGGCACTCCTCTCTGGTACCAGCAATGATCAGAACGACGTGTGATGATGACACAGCCCTCTAAGCAGTTAACATTGAAAAGACGTTGAATAGACGTTGAAAAGATGTCTTTCAAAATATTTTGCTCGGTGGGAGGAATGGGTTCCGTTGCTCCACAAGCCCACTTCATCAGTACTTCTGTTCCCCAAAAAAGAAAAAGATGTGTTGTCTCTCAAACCCTCCACATGTGGATTTGCTCTGAATCATCGCATTACTCACACGTGATGACTAAGAATATCAAGTGAGTCAGTAGCAGCCTCCCCTAGAGTCCATGTACATCCTTAAATCATGTCCTGTCTCTGATAGGCTGGGTCTCAGTGTATGGATGTAATGTCTGCTTTACTTCGCAAAACCTGCAAAGCAAGCAAAAGAAAATTGTTAACATACAGTAGATAAAAAAGCTACTATTCTATGAAGCACTTGTTTAATAGAGGTGCACATTCATTTTGCTCTGTTTATTAGAAACCTACACAAAACTTGGTCATTCTAACACTGACGTAAAGTGATTGTTTAACGAGCTGTAGATAGCAAATAAAAATGCTTATATCTTGAATGTTCACCCCCTGAGTAAACAGACACACTGACGGCTGTGCTCAGGAAGCATTGGAGTCATAGAAATAGAATGGATAGAAAGGCCATTCCGTTTCAAACCAATGTAGCAGAATGGTCAGAGCAGCAGCCATGTTTATGTGTACCATTCTATTGCAAAGATCTAGCGGCCTACTTCCTCATTAAACTGATTTGCGTGTTGTCACCGTGAAAACTAATAACAATCGCCATTTTGTTGTGTACTAATCGAATGACCACGCCAAGCAGCTCAATGGATTTCTATCCATTCTATTTCTATGCTTGGAGTGAACAACAGGGCTGAGCCATCCAGTAAAAACAACAGCACAACCTACTTTGAATGCGCCGGTCTTGCATGCAGCCCTGATGCAAATGATCCCTCTGCACGCCTGTGTACACGGTTTGGTTTATTCAAATGGACCATTGTTTTTTCTTAACATGTTGTGTTTGTGCATGTGTGTCAGGTGCAGGTATAGTAGGCTAATGCATTGTTTCAATGGAGACAGTGAATTCAGTGAAAAGACATTTTGGTTTTAGAATTCCTCTGTTATTACTTTAAGGTCAACCCATCTTCTATTTTGAATTCTTAAGACCCTTTCAGCTGCAACTAAATGCCTCCACAGACTGTAACATTTTAGATGTTTAATGCAACAACGTTTCCATCCCAGACAAAATGTCCATGTTGTGTGGCCGCGTTCTTAGGTTGTAAATGTTCGTCAGACGTCTTGGCTTGTTCATCGTGAAATGTTCTGGCGATTAAGTAGCACTGAATGTGAAGCCTTTAATGTGTAGTGTGGCTGGTGTTACGGGATGATCCTGCTGATCAATCAGTGAACACAACAGAGTCTGTTATAACTTTTTGGGGGTCCTAAGAGAGATTGGTTCGGTGGCCTCGACCTTGATGTAAAAAAACACAGGGCCCCCTTTGCAATTCTATTAATGTCAATATGAGTTGTAGATATTTTTTTTCTTGCTGTATTACTACTTGTTGCTTGCCATCCTAAACATTTAGTAAGGTTTCTGTAATTTTAAATGTTTATCCATGGGTTGGAGAGCATATTCTTTAAGGCAATTCTACATATTTGATACACCAACCACTTAAGATGTGTATGTTTGTAGCAAGCTCTGCATCGCAATGACTCAATGTAGACTTGCTGGGTTGTAGCTAAACCCAAAAAACCTCTAAGCCATACTGAAGATCTAGGAGGATCTGATAAAGAAGGGGACACTTGTGGAATTCTAGCATGAGCAGAGTGTCTTTATGATGTTTCATATCACCACAGGGTAGGAAGGAATTTGCAGAGGCACTTACAGTACCAGGTGAGTAGCCCTATCTGTACCTTTATTTGCTAGTTTATTGGATGTCACAATTGCAAGGTACATTGAATTACATATTTGTCAATCTGCATATACAGTATGCTTAGTTATTGATCGTTCATAGTAGCTGGTTAGGTCATGTACCACTAAACGTAGTGCTGATATAGCCTCGGATAAAATCGTAGAATGTGACAAAAAACCTGAATCCAGTTAGCCAGGTTAATATCATGATTGTAACTGACTCAAATTGCAGTGGGAAGTGATAAATGTAAAATACTGAGAATCAAGTTAGCCGGGTTAATATCATGATTGTAACTGACTCAAATTGCAGTGGGAAGTGATAAATGTAAAATACTGAGAATCAAGTTAGCCAGGTTAATATCATGATTGTAACTGACTCAAATTGCAGTGGGAAGTGATAAATGTAAAATACTGAGAATCAAGTTAGCCAGGTTAATATCATGATTGTAACTGACTCAAATTGCAGTGGGAAGTGATAAATGTAAAATACTGAGATTGAAGTTGTCTGGAAAGGCCTTAACTCGCATTTTGCTTCGACACAAATATTTCACTTATTTCACATGCAAGCTATTACAACAAAAGGTAGCGCAGTCACTTTGTTAATGAAACGCTCTCTCACTACAAAGCATAGATTAGTGCAGACTAACTCCACAGTGTGAAGAAACCAATTTGTTGTTGAAGTGTTGAGCAGTGACCCGCTCTCTCAGTCACCACGCCTCCAAATTTGGGAGGTAAAGTAGATCAAAGTGGTGCTTGGACATTGTTGGGTGTTCTCATGCAAATGATTGGTTCTTTCAGAAATTAACCCTGGTGTTTCCTCACATCACCCTTTGAGGCGGAGCTTAAATGGCTACAGAGATCAATTTCACGGGAGGCAAAAGATTTACCCACCTCCTCAGTTCTGATATACACACATGCATACACACACAAAGGCACACAGACACACACGCATATACACACAGCCAGTGTTCCCCTCTTAAATGCATTTATCTGTGGTGATGTAATCACAGAGTATCATCCTGCTATGACCCTGAAACACCATTCAGGAACACTCATTCTTCCTCACTACCCAGGCTCTTCTTGTGGCGATACGGAAAAAAATCGTACAAAACAAGAAATTTGTATAAATGTGTACATTTCCGGAATTTACGAAATGTAAAAAAGTCTACCTAACCCTAACCTTAACTTCAACTTTAACCTCAATAACCTAGCATATTATGCCCGAGCTAAACATTCCCTAAGTACTTTAGATTGTAACCCATTGGTCTATTCTTGGAAATGTTCCGGTACAACGGCAATTCAATGCATACAAAAGTCCACATTTGAACGGTCATATCTGTAAGTCTGCCTATGTAATGTGGCAAGATTTCCATTATGTGATGTTACCCACACATCGCCATGAGAACAGGTAGACCTACTGTATAAGCCTCAAGATAAGATATTACAAAAGGTTGGTCTTCATGGTATGGTAAATTGTCCTGTTCTCTATGTAATCTGTGTGATGAAACTTAATGTGATTGACATGTTTCTGTCAGGTGGAGCTGACGGGTAACAGTATATTTGAGTATATCCACCCCTCAGACCATGATGAGATGACAGCTGTGCTCAGTGCCCATCCGCCCATACACCATCATTTCCTGCAAGGTATTTAACAAACTATTTATTTTTGTGTCTTTACATTTGTTCACTCCCTCTCTTTTTCCAATTTCTCCCTTTATTCCTGTTTATTTATGTTTTTCACTTGCTCTCTCATTCATTGTTTCTCTCTTTAAACAATTTGTGTACATTTCTCTCTCCCTTTATCCAAACCAACAGTTAGTTAATTACAGTTTACCCTCATACAAAATTGTCTCCTCTCTATACAGTGAGGAAAAAAATAATTTCATACCCTGCTGATTTTATGTTTGCTTACTGACAAAGACATTATCAGTCTATGATTTTAATGGTAGGTTTATTTGAACAGTGAGAGACAAAAACAAATCCTGAAAAACACATTTCAAACAAGTTATTAATTGATTTGCATTACAATGAGTGAAATAGCTATTGGACTCCTTTGCAAAACATGACTTAGTACTTGGTGTCAAAAGCCTTGTTGGCAATTACAGAGGGCAGACATTTCTTGTAGTTGGCACTTCTTTTTGCAGATCCGCTCCAAGTCATCAAGGTTTCGAGGCTTATGTTTGGCAACTCAAACCTTCAGCTCCCTCTACGGATTTTCTATGGGATTAAGGTCTGGAGACTGGCTAGGCCACTCCAGTACCTTAATGTGCTTCTTCTTGTGCCACTCCTTTGTTGCCTTGGCCGTGTGTTTTGGGTCATTGTCATGCTGGAATACCCATCCACGACCCATTTTCAATGCCCTTGTTGAGGGAAGGTAGTTCTCATCATAGATTTGACAGTATATGTCCCCGTCCATCGTCTTTTTTATGCGGTGAAGTTGTCCTGTCCCTTTAGCAGAAAAACACCCCCAAGGCATTATGTTTCCACCTCCATGTTTGACCAGGGCGATGGTGTTCTTGGGGTCATAGGCAGCATTCCTTCTCCTCCAAACACAAGTTTATGCCAAAGAGCTCAATTTTGGTCTCTTTTGACGACAATACTTTCAACAAGTTGTCTGTATCATTCAGATATTTATTGGCAAACTTCAGATGGGCCTGTACATGTGCTTTCTTACGCAGGGGGACCTTGTGGGTGCTGCAGGATATCAGTCCTTCATGGCGTAGTGTGTTACCAATTGTTTTCTTGGTGACTATGGTCCCAGCTGCCTTGAGATCATTGACAAGATCCCACCGTGTAGTTCTGGGCTGATTCCTCACCATTCTCATGATCATTGCAACTCCACGAGGTAAGATCTTGCATGGAGCCCCAGACCGAAGGAGATTTCCAATTATTTTGTGTTTCTTCCATTTGCGAATAATCGCACCAACTGCTGTCACCTTCTCACCAAGCTGCTTGGCGATGGTCTTGTAGCCCATTCCAGCATTGTGTAGGTCTACTATCTTGTCCCTGACATCCATGGACAGCTCTTTGGTTTTGGCCTTGGTGGAGAATTTGGAATCTAATTGATTGCTTGCTTCTGTGGACAGGCGTCTTTTATACAGGTAATAAGCTGACATTAGGAGCACAACAGGGCTTCTCTGCAGGCAGGTCTTAATTATCTTGTTCTAAGAGCAGCACCTAACGCCTTATGTGATAAAAGCACTTGACATGCTGTGGAGTACCGTCTTCTTTTGGAATTTAATAAGACCACTTCACATACATGTACACACGCAAACCACATCCACATCTGCTGCTTTATTTTACCAGGATGTGTGTGACTTTTTTGTGTCCATGCAGCACTTATTGTATCTTTCTTCTGTCACTCACTCTCTATTTTTCTTTCTCCTGCCCTCTGTGTGTGTGTGTGACAGAGTACGAAATGGAAAGGTCATTTTTCCTGAGGATGAAGTGCGTGTTGGCCAAGCGTAATGCAGGACTAACATGTGGAGGATATAAGGTACTGTTATACTGAAGTCAAGTATTTCAAATCACGTCTTAGTTACTGTATTCCATGAAAATCTGTGTTTCTGGAAGGAGTAAACACATTAATAATGATATAAAACAGAAAATTGCCAATTGAAATTAAACACCTACAATTGAATTGCATAAATTCTATAGCACTCAACAATATGGAAATTAATATTTCTTAAATGTTAATATGTGTTTGTTTTTGGGTGTCCGCGTGGCGTAGTGGTCTAAGTTGCTGCATTGCACAACACTTTACGTCATGATCGTGAGTGATTCAAGCCTGACTATGGGTTCTCTGACTTTCCCAGGACCTCCTGCATGAGGCAGCGCAAATTGGCATAGCTCTGCTCGGGATTTGGGATAGATAAATCAGATTATCTACCCTGCCACATCGCTCTCAAGCGACTCCTTGTGTCCAGATCGGGCGCCTGTAAATTCAATTGCGGAAGTATATTTGGTGAATGTAATCATCCCGTGCATGATCTGACTAAAGGTTTCCATTTTGGATGAGTAGTGCGAAAAGAATCGGCGAATTGGGAAGGGAAGAAAAAGGGAAGAAAAAATAATGTGTTTTTTTCATTTGGTTGAGATGATGATGTTATTGTAGTAGACTTCAGAGAGCTATTTAGATCTTGGCATAATGTGTTACAGCTATGTGGTTAAGGCAAAATCAAACCATTTCTCATGGTTCTATAAGGCTTGGCCCTCTGAGTTACTCTCTGATGATGTGTACCATTTGAATCAAATACCCATGTCCATATACAATTTCCCCAATAACAATTTCTTGTGCATTTGGATATACTGTATATACAAAACGTTTGGATTTGAAATCAAACATTTAAAATAATTTTTAAGTATATAAAGTGGCAAGAAAAAGTAGAGTTAGGTCCATGAATGTTTGTACATTGACTAAGTTATCATTACTTTAACTGTCTATGACAGCATATTCAAAGTTCAATAGGGCTCAATGGGCAGACTTCCAGCTACAATTTGAGGGTATTTACTTCCAAATTGGGTGAACTGTGCAGGATTTACGGTACAACCCTTTTTATATAAAAGATCTAGATTTGATTTCAAGTGTGGCATTTAAATTCAGAATCTGAAACTTTTAACCTGTCAATATGAATTTAAAAGTGCTGCCACTGCCAGTGAAGCAAGCCATCAATAGGCTGAAAGGAAAAATAACATCAGAGAGAAAGAGAGAAAGCAAAAACATATAGTTATGGCCAAATTCCTGCCATATGGTACTTTCCTGAAAAGAAAAAAATGCGCTGGCATTGAACACCAAAAGGCCCGTAAGACCAAGGCAAATAACTATGGTGGATGACAGAATATTTGTTTTTCCTGGTGAAGAAAACCCCCTTCACAACATTTGAGCAGATCAAAAACCCCATCTTGGAGGTAGGCGTATCTGTGTCAAATTCAACAATCAAGAGAAGACTTCCCCCAGAGGAAATACAGAGGGTTTACCACAAGATTTAAAACATTGGTAAGCCTCAAATACAGGAAGACCAAATTTGCCCAAAAATAATCTAAATACTTATACAGATCTGGAACAACATCTTATGAACAGATAAGGAAAAAATGACCTTGTAGCAGAATGATGGGAAGAGAAGATTATGGAGAAGGGAAGGAACTCCTCATGATCCAAAGCATACCGTATCACCTCATCCCATGAAGCATGGTGGAGGTAGTGTAATGGCATGGCATGGCATGTATGACTGCCAATGGAACAGGTTCCCTTGTATTTATTGATGATGTGACTGCTAACAAAAGCAGCAGGATGAATTCTGAAGTGCTAGGGCAATATTGTCTGCTCAGATTCAGACAAAATTCTGCAAAATTCATTGGGCAGATCTTCACAGTGCAAATGAGTGGAGTCAATCACCTGACCTGAATCAAATTGAGCATACATTTTACTTGCTGAAAGCAACACTGAAGCCAAAATGCCCGAAAAACTATACAGCTGTGTTAAAGGCGTAATGGGGCATCACCAGGGAAGAAATGAAGTGTAGGTGTGGGTTCCAGAATTTAGGTAGTCATTGACTGCAAAAGGATTTGCAACCAAGTATGAAAACTCACAATGCAATTTATGAATAAGCTTGTTTTTCCAATTACCTTTGAGCTCCTAAAATGGGATGGCTATATGGTTCTACACTGGGCATACAGTATAATACATTTCACACCAAAAATTAAAGATGAAAGTCTACACTTAAAGAATATTTTGATTTCTCCCTTTCAAATCTATTGGGGTGGCGGACAGAGCCAAAATAATGACAATTGTGTCACTGTCTAAATAGTTTCAGATATGACTGGAATTACTTGGATTTCTGAGTGTCACTTCAACTACATTGTTGTGGGAAATCTGGTGTGAATTTCTCTTTTGCCACAGCATCTCAATCAGGTTGAGGTCAGGACTCTCACTAGGCAACTCCAGAAGGCATATTTTCTTCTGTTGAAATAATGCTGTTGTTGTTGTTTACTTCTGTGCTTTGATGACATTAAATTGTCCTGCAAAAGGTCTTGATCAACTTTGGAATACATTTTTCTGTCGATGTTAGCAAGCTATCCAGGCCTTAAAGCTGCAAAGCAGCCCCAAAACATTATGTCCCCTCCACCATGCTTTAAAGTTGGGTTGAGTTTTTGATGTTGGTGCGCTGTGTCTTTCTTTCTCTACACCTAGTGTTGTGTGTCCCTTCTAAACAAATTAACTTCGGTTTGCTCTGTCCACAAAATATTTTACCAGCAGTGCAGTGGAAATTCCAGGTGCACTTTTCTTCAGATGTGTAGCAATGTTCCATTTGGAGAGCAGTGGATTCTTTCGTGATGTCCTTTTGAGAATTTGTATTTGTTTCTGCATCGTAGACAGAGAGGTTAGCATGTTTCAGAGATATCTGTAAGTCTTTATCTGACACTAGCATTCTTGTTAAGCTCATTAAGCAGTCTGTGCTGTGCTCTTGTAGTCATCTGTATGACTCCTAGGGAGATTAGCAACAGTGCAGAACCTTCTCCATAGACTATTTGTTTTACCATGGACTGATTAACATCCAAGCTTTTAGAGGTACTTTTGTAACCCTTTCCAACATTATGCAAGCCAGCAATCCTTAATGTTAAATCTTTAAAGATCTCTTTTAAATAAGAATAAGTGCTTAAATAAGAATAAGACAACAGGCGTCACTGGGTGAATAATTACGGAGAACATTTATTTATTAATACTGTACTCTCCTATTTTATTTATAAAAGGAAAATGATTTTTAGAGTCACTAGTAAAACCCATGAACTGGTTGCCATTGACAAAGTCATGGGTGTGACATTATTACAGTCCTATCCTTTACCATTGTGAGATCCTACTACATACATGTTGTAATTAAGACTATACATTTTACAATATACTATTATGCAGCCCAAATCAGTGACTGCAAGTTACAGTACGTTACACTGCCTTGCAAAGTGATGTATAATTCCTATTATATTCCAGTACTGTGGATATTTAACATATATGGCCCATTTTACAAACAAAGAGCAAGCCTAGACCAGGACAAAAATAAGATTTATCTTACATTTCTAAACTGAACCAACCATTCCAGTAACAGACACAATGTTGTAATAGATGATTGGAATAGTTTAGAGAACTGTCTGTTTCCTTTTTTTAGTTTAGTAGCATAAGATTAATGAAACAATTAATGCACATCCAATAAAATAAACATGTTGGACCTAAATATATACTTAAAGAATTTTTTTTTCAATCTACTTGCAAGTTGGGAAATATATGAATTGCTGTATATTTGGTAAAACTGGTTAGAAACACCAAAAAAGGGACAATCTTTAGATGGCACATCCTTGCTGTCATTGGCAATAAAAGCTGAGGAAAAACCCTACAAGCCCATTCATTTTCCTTGGATGTAACAACAATATTTTTCTCTCCCTGCCTCTCCTCTCCTCTCTTACCATATCATGGAAATCAGCAATCAGTTTGCAATGGAGATCTGCTATAAATTTCAATTGGCAATAAATAAGTCATTTATATTAAGTAATAGCATAAATCATCCCTGTAAACTAGGTGGACGCTACTGAATGACCAAAGAAGGCCTGTGGGAGCAAAGGTAAACAGGAAGTGAGAAAGATAAATAGCACCATTAGCATTTAGGCACGGGGCTGGTTGTGTGGAGGAGTGATGGAGGAAAAGGGGTGGAGAGAGGCAATATTACTAGTGGGTTGCAGGCTGAAGACAAACCTCCTCTTCCTTTGACAGAGTAACTGACACTATGCGGCATTAACAACAGTTTAGCATCTCTATCTCCATCCATCGTTTTATCCATGTAACTCGGGGGCTCTTAAACCTCTCCTAGGAACCCAAAGCCATCTCATAGTTTTGTTGTATCCCTGAACCAGCTCACCTGATTCTAACAGTTAAGGGCTTGATGCTAGGTTTACAAGTGGATTCAGGTGTGCCATTTTTGGGATACATCTAATACATGGAATGGCTATGACTGGTTCAGAAGAGTATTCAAGTATGACTGGTTCAGAAGAGTATTCAAGTATGACTGGTTCAGAGAGTATTCAAGTATGACTGGTTCAGAAGAGTATTCAAGTATGACTGGTTCAGAGAGTATTCAAGTATGACTGGTTCAGAGAGTATTCAAGTATGACTGGTTCAGAGAGTATTCAAGTATGACTGGTTCAGAGAGTATTCAAGTATGACTGGTTCAGAGAGTATTCAAGTATGACTGGTTCAGAGAGTATTCAAGTATGATTGGTTCAGAGAGTATTTATGTATGACTGGTTCAAAGAGTATTCAAGTATGATTGGTTCAGAGAGTATTTATGTATGACTGGTTCAGAGAGTATTTAAGTATGGATTAATCTAATACATGGGATGGCTATGGGTCAGTTGAGGCTGGTGAACTTTAATTGAGGAGGATGGGCTCATGATAATGTCTGGACTCAAGTAAATGGATTAGAGTTAAACACATTAGACCCAATGCAAAGAACCGTTCCATTTACACGATCCAGACATTAAAATGAGCGGAGTGGGTCACCAAAGGGGTTTAAGAACCATTAATATCTACCGTATATATCATTGATTGAGCCACCTACATCTGGATACAAAACCACGTTCTGGACATAACACTATTTCCTTGTGTAAAGCCCCACTCATCTTTTCCCTTTTCCAGGTTATCCACTGCAGTGGCTATTTGAAGGTGCGTCAGTATGTGGTGGATGTAGCGCTGTATGACTCGTGTTATCAGATCGTAGGCCTGGTGGCGGTGGGTCACTCTCTGCCCCCCAGCGGCATCACTGAGATCAAGCTCCATAGCAACATGTTCATGTTCAGGGCCAGCCTGGACCTTAAGCTCATCTTCCTGGACTCCAGGTATGGGAGGGAAAGTGGGAGGAAAGGTGCAAAATGAGACATAAAAACAGGAATAATAAATAGGCAAATGCAACAGAGCATTTGAACATTTGACCCATGACCTCTGGTTTTCAAGGGTGGCTGAGCTGACAGGATACGAACCTCAGGACCTGATTGAGAAGACGCTGTACCACCATGTGCACGGCTGTGACGTGTTCCACTTACGCTTCGCTCACCACCTTTGTGAGTTAGTCCTCCTCTGTGCACTCATTCAGACACTTCTTACCAAAATGCATAATCTCCTTCAGAACCGTATTCTTTCTGTAAGTAGCAGTTGTGTTGTTTCTCACAGAATATGCTCGCAGGTTCAGATGTAGAGTAGAAATGAAGCAGTGTTCATGGGTGAAGCATGTCAATGCATTCATAAGAATTTTGAAGGAACTCAGCCTTTTGTAAGCATACTGCCAAGCATTCTTCTGTCTGCTTTCTACTATACTGGAGCTCTGTGGGCTACTCTTTCTGCCTCTCAATCTTTTATTTCAGCACTCTGTGATCTCTCTTCACCCTATGTTTCTCTCACTCCCCCATTTCCTCTCTCCTCTGCTGCAGTATTGGTGAAAGGGCAGGTCACCACTAAGTACTACCGTATGTTGTCCAAGCACGGGGGCTGGGTGTGGGTCCAGAGCTATGCCACCATCGTCCACAACAGCCGCTCCTCCAGACCTCACTGCATTGTCAGTGTCAACTACGTGCTCACGTGAGTGAAAACTCTCCCCTTTCACCTTTGACTTGAATGGGGCTCTGTTAGGTGAATCACTACCTAAAATGTTTCCATTTAAAGGTCTTGGAAATTTGTAGTTAAAATGAATTGTTTCAACCAAGCTATATACTTGTGAGAACAAAACACATTGTCCCATGACAAAAAGGAAATTATCAGCAATTTTTGGATTTTGGGTTAAGGTTAGGTATTTGGGATTAAGGTCAGGTAACCTATATGTGTGTGATGCCAATCTAAGTAGTTGTGTGTTGTATTTCTATGTTTCCATAGGGATGTAGAGTATAAAGACATGCAGCTGTCCCAGGAGCAGAGTCGAGCAGCCAAACCCAGCCTGACCTACAAGAACAATCTGGCCTCCACTCAGGATCCCCGCAAACAACTGAAAACCAAAGCAGTCAAGATCAAGAGCAAACTCAAAACAGCCCCGTACCCTCAGGTATTAAAGACCAATGCTCTTTATCCTGTTAGTCCTACAGTTCATATGAAGACTCCTGCTCCCACAGTACATAAGAATACTATAGCTCCTTTCCCTACGTGAAGCCTACAGTTCATATGCAGTGTAAACACATAGACCAGCCTACATATCATATTTGTACATTCCTTTTACATTCCTTTTTCATAGATCAGCAAATGGACTGTACTTAACACTGCAGTTGATGTATATGATAGAAATACCAAACAGCACTGTAATTGACTCTTTATTACAATCAATCTCAGTCCAACAGTACCTACCCTCCTGACAAGCTTGGCTGCTCCCCACAGGGAGGGGGCTGGAAGGAGAGTCCCCCCTACCCACTGACCACATGCCAGGAGCAGAGCTCTGTTTTGTCTGGAGGCCCAGAGGCTGGAGAGGTTCTGTGTAGTAGCAGCTCTCCCTACGGGCTCTCCTTCAGATACCCCTATGGACACCTACCGCACACAGACGCCCAGAGAAGACTACGACCCACCCAGCGTTCCTCCTCTGCCTCGCCTTCACCTTCATCCCCTGGCCAGGCTGCCCGCCAGCTGCTCAGCTCTCTGCAGGGTCGAGGTAGTGAGGGGGGCTGGAGTTGTACCAACACCAAACCCCATCATGGTAGTCACACCCTGAGGCCCTTCACTGCATCCTGTGCCATCACCAGCGCCACAGCAGCAGCATATTCAAGTATGAATGGTTCAGTAGAGTATTGAAGTATGACTGGTTCAGTAGAGTATTGAAGTATGACTGGTTCAGTAGAGTATTCAAGTATGACTGGTTCAGTAGAGTATTCAAGTATGACTGGTTCAGTAGAGTATTCAAGTATGACTGGTTCAGTAGAGTATT
>JACXGM010010222.1:0-13008 GCA_016801145.1 Umbra pygmaea | reverse complement strand
TCTCGCGAGAACTCTGGATTTCCAGGGTAAGTTTCTGTCTGATCAATCGGTAGATTATTTGTACATCAAATCCATCCGCCACTCATTCCTTGTGAAGACGTCAATCACAGCATTGTAAAACTCGTCTTTACGGGCCTTCAGTTTGCATACTGTATCTCTTGCTCTCAATTGACAGAATGGCAAGGGCTGAAAGACGTGTTTGCCAGGTCCGGTTCCGACTGTATGTTTTGATCCGTTTCAGGGTGGAAAATGTGAGCTCCATCAAAGCTGCAGTGGCTGCTATTGTCTCATTTTCATAATTAAAATCAAGCTTGGAGAAATTCCTCAACTCTGTGATATCGGCGGACATCGCTGCTGTCATTTTGACTTTGAATTTTGTGGGGATTACGCTTACAATGTAGCTGGTTCAATGACGTTAGCTGCGCAAATGTCAAGTAATATCTCGATTTTAATTGGTCCATGTTTGAAATGTAAAGGAGATGATTACTGGCATAAAATATTTACGTGCAAAGTCACAGCAAAGTTGTGCTTTATGCCGTACATGTTGAAGAATAAAAGACAGAAGTGTGCATGCGCAACATGAGTTATTCGCTTGTCGTCCACAATGAAAATGAGTAAAGCACTGCTTATTCTAAAAATGTTTTGCATAACTGCTACATTTCTCATTGTAATGTGTAAACAATTGGAATAGCACACATATTGCATATATAATTCACCAAGTATAAACAGTAAAAATACAAATACAAGTTTATTAATAAAAAATTTCAATAAACATTTTTGTGTTTGAATTTTTGCAGGGTAGGCAGTGCCTAGCTTGCCTATCCAGGCTGCATTGACAGAGGCTGTAGCGGCCCGCGCTAAGCAGAGGCTGCACAGTTTAGAACAGCGGGAATGATGTTGCTAAAGACTTCTAATATCTAACTACTATCAGACTGGACCTCTTGGCCGCGAAACCCTAACAGCCTACCGACTATCCCGATTGCGACCCCGCAACAGGTCTTTTTCTCAAAAAAGGTGGTGAGGACAAAATGACTCATGCTGAACTCTACGCATATGAGTCCATGCAATGTGATCTAGATGAAAGAAGATGAGCATACATCATCTCTCTCAATATGCAGGGTGAGTCCCAGTGTTCAACAGCACTGTGGCTGTTGGAAGGAACCTTGCCTGCCACTGATTTGTTCAAGGGTCCTGCAGAGAGCAGTTAAATTGCCCAACGCAATCCACGATCTGAGGGTTAGTTATCAAATACAGTTGCATCGTCGTGCACAACTCCCTGTGGAGGCTTGGGTGCTTGACAGCTTATTCAAGGTCAGAAACGGCATTACTATAAGTGCATGAGGACTGCAGTCCTGTTTACAGTAGCAGCACGTTGCGAACAACAAAGACACCGGGTGCGCTACGCAAGACTCATATCTCGACATCAGCTTTCCCGAGTCCACTGGGAGTTGCTGGGATGAAGCAAAAAAATGAATTAAACACTTCTAATGCTCCTGTTTTTGCTGATCAGTGGGTCCTTGAATATCTTCTGCAGTGCCTCAGCTCATAAAACTGGGCAAGGTTGAGTGGGGTACTCTGTCATGATCCTGGCCTTGTCCCCTGCCAAATCTATCATTGACTTTTCAATATAGTGGTAGACCGGCGAGCCACGCCTGCTGATTCATAAGACCCCCTGACCATCCAGGCAGAGACCCAGAATTAGTCAATAATGCAGAAATACAGTGCATGTTTTGAAAAAACATCCAGCCAATTGTCTTCACCTACTGTATGCCACCTGTGTTGGAGGAATTCATTTCAGGACCATTACTTCAAAGCAGCCACTGTCTGACAGTCTCTCTCTCTCTCTCTCTCTCTCTCTCTCTTCCTCTCTCTCTCTACCTCTCTGTTTCCTCTGTCAGGGAGATACTTTTAAAATTGGCTACCTCCCCTCTCGTCCTCCTGAGATTGAAAATAGATTATTAAAGACATTAATCATAGGAGAGGGTGAGACTGTTGAGGAACGTGTGTGAATGCGAAGTCGGAGACACACAGAGAGAGTCTTAGATTGAAACACCGACCAGACAAATAGAGAGAGGCTGTGAGATGAGGAAAAACAAACAAACTGCGGAAGAGAGAGAGAGCAAGAAAGAGAAAAGGACTGACTACAGTGTACCATCAAACAGACTGTCCACGACAGCAGAGGTCAGGGCTGTGGCCTCTCGAGGCTCATTGGACCAGCTGGACTAATCCAGCAGACAGAGGTTGGGGACCAGCCATTCACAGCCATCACTCAAGCCCAACCATAATGCATGGAGGCTAATGACCACCCTGGAGACTGAGAGTCTGGGTTTCACCCAGCAAGAGACCCACAATACATTTTTTATAGATTATAAGACTAACAACACCCAGTATCCACAGGTGACCTACACTCTAAGAAAAAGGGCTCTAAGGGTCAAGGTGAAACCATGACCATGTGTAGATCTACAGTTTCTCCTGAGTGATTAATTAAGCAACCAGTGGTTGGAGTCAAGATGTTTACTGTATCCTTCAATTTAAAGGGCGTCTAAATCATCAGTGTAGCTCACTTGATAGGAGCATGACAATTTTACTGCCAAGGTTTGGCTTTTGATTAAGGGGGTCCAGACCCGCTGAAACATGTAAATTTCAAGACAAATGTATTGTTTAGGCCAGTGGTAGATGTAGCCCAGAGCTACCACACCTGTATCTACTTGTGTACTAATTATGAAGCCGTGTTTGATTCAGGTAAGCAGGTTCAGGTCTAGCACTACATTGTTAGATATCTGGGGGTCCCCAGGAGAGGTTTGAGAAACACTGCGTAACCTTCAAATTCTACAAATGTCATCTCTAAATTTATTTTGAAAACAATATATTAAAAATATGTAGTGTTAAATGTACACAATTATATTTGAAATTGGAATAATTAATTATGAATTAAAACAGTGTGACATTTTACTTAATTTAATATATTTTTGAAAATACACACTCATATTCATTTTGCTGACTTCAACACACTCCAAAAAAGTTGGGACAGTTGACTGTTTACCAGTGTCTTTTTTTTAAAAACACTTATTTAAGGGAAACTTCACCCTACAGCTATTTGAAGGTGCTAGTAGCTTCTCCCAGACATTTGTAGAACAGTGAGATATGTTTCACCCATGCCTGGCTAGTGTAAGAGCAAGATTTGAAATTTTGCGGGGAAACTTCATACTCTGATGTCACCCTATGGTATGAATCGACTGTGGAGATAGGAAAAATTAGTTAAGGCATGTATTCTATCGCGAAAATAATCATCCCTGTTATACTGATCTGGGTCTCAAACCTACTCATTAAAGCCTCAGTTGTCATTGATTTTTTAAGGTATAGCTTGTCTTTCTGTGACGTTTTTATCAGCCGTTGAAATGCTAAACAAACAAGGTGGTATGATTTTTTCAGTATGTATAGAACTACAACGCTGGCTTCCTTGTTCCAAGCCGCGCTCACCCGGCATGTTCTCTGGATTCTGTGAAACAGTTCGTAACCAAAGTCACTGGTAACACAATTGCTACTAACCTAGGATTTGCAGATGAAGAATTTTACAACCTACTTTTACGTTCTAAGTGACATCAAACCATACATGTTTGCGGATGGGATCGCATCGCTTTTCAGCCGCTTTCGGGCTGTAGTGCCGGTTAATTTAGCACGTAGATCCCTTTCATAATCTTCCGACCTAAAATGCTGACTGCAGACCCTAACTTTTTGTATCCTATTGTAAAGTGTGAAAGATTACTCCTTCTTTTTAGGCTTGCTTGTTATTTCTGCAACCAGGTACAGAACACCAAACTGGCATGATAAGTAGAAATTAGACTACAATTTCAAAAACAAATATGTATAACTTTCTAGCGTCAAGCTCTACAGAGGTGTGCTGTTGAATTGCCCATGTTCTGTGTCGGTGCGTTCAAAAGGGAATGGGCACAAAATTCGCTTGGAATTCTGGGAGTTGTGGTAGCTCAAGATTACACGGATACAGAAGCACCCCAGTGGATGCGAAAGGAACTGAAATATACTATCGGCTTTTCTCTAATATATTGAAAAAGAACAGACGTGTATACGACATAAATCATCTATGGTAACTTTTGTAAATGGTATACTATGAAACTGATTTACTGTGGAACAATCCTTTAAGCGTTTGGGCACTGAAGACACCAGTCAGTTAAGTTTAGCAATCACAATTTTCCCCTATTCATCCATTATGCATGTCTTCAGCTGTGCAAATGTACGGGGCCTTCGTTGCCTTATTTTGCACTTCATAATGCTAACATGTTTTGGCATTGTCCTGCTGGAAAATGCAGGGAAGTCCCTGGAAAAGACAACATCTGGATGGAAACATATGTTGATCTAAACTACATCTTTCTGGATTAATGGTGCCCTCACAGATGTGCAGGTTTTCTTTTGAGAAGACTTGAACTAAGGACATTGCTTGACCACTGCACCTCAGAAAGACTTGTTCACTACACCAAATTGCAGATGTATTATTCACAAGTGACCGATTACTAGCCAATCAGACTTTTATACTCTTGTCACTCCACTTTTGCTTAAATCACCACCAATCCCAATGGACAAAATTCTAACAAGGAAGTGACAGACCTTTGGACCCAATAGCAGACATTTTATGCAGTGTGGAGTGCTTTAATTTTCGGTAAGTACATTTTTGTTTGTTGTAAGTTGTGTTAAAGCCCTGTTTAGAACAAGTTTGTTTTGTACAAACTATTGAAGCACATAACACTCTTTCAAGTTTTTTCCCTATGTGGCATTACCAAAGTTTATTTTGCTCAGCCCTAAATCACATTAAATACGTTCTAAGGGAACTATTTTGTAAAACCGAAATATGTCAAATATGAACGTATATGAGAGAGTCAATTACGTTTGTAGGGAACTAAATTGAACACTCGAATAACGTTCAATATGAACATATGAAGATCATGACGTAGCATGTAAATAGCATAGTTTTTGCTAGGGCGGAGGTCGGGAATGCTGAATGGGCGTATAAATCCGCGACTTCCATGCCAGTGTTCGCGAGTTCAAATCCAGACCGGCACTTTGTGTGTGTTTTGTTCTACATTGCTTGCGTCATGCAGACAGGCGATTGTCGGTTTTTGTAATGTTAACCCTAACCTTAATTCTAACCTTAACCTCAGTAACGTCATATCTAACCTTAACTGTTAGTAACCTCATGCCTAACCTTACCTGTTACTATCCTCCTACCTAACCTTAACTTTGAATGTTGCAATATAATTTTGAAAGCTATGGAATGTATGGAATGTTCTCGCATAAATCCGCTAAACGAAATGTACCGGAGCAACGTAATTGAAGTACAAATATAGCCTAATAACAAAACGTGCAGTTCAAAGTAAAAACACCCTAATAATGTTGGCATATAACGTAATTTAGGTTTTCAAAATAGTTTCCTAAGAACGTAATTTGGGAGAAATTCTGAGATTTATGGTTGATTTTGCTGGGGAATAGAATCAATCTGATTTACAGTATATGCTGCAATATTTTATTGAATTTATATTGTGTTCACTATACTTTCTCTGGTATTTGTAATGATCCACTCCCGGAATAGGTTAATAATGACAATACTGTTTATTCTGTACAAGAGTATGTAGCAGGATACAAGAATGCAGGGTGAGTATACAGCAGCCGCGGTCGGTGGATTTTAATTCGGGAGGACGGGCTCATATTACGCTCGGGACCGGAGTGAATGGAATGGTGCGCAACGAACAAAACAAATTTTTTTTGTTGTTTTGCACACATTCCATTCACTCCGGTTCTGAGCGTAATACGAGCCCGTCCTCCCCAATTAAGATCCACCGACCGCGGCTGGTATACAGACTGTTCAGTTTACTGATCCAGCTAGTCAGACAAGCAGAGTTCTGTTAACAAATCCAGGTAGGTAGACAAGCAGGGTACGGTACACAAATCTGGTTCTCAGTCAGGCAGGATCATAGGAAACAAGGCAGTATATATCAGGCAAAGGTACAGGGGATAATCAAAGGCAGAATAATACATACACAAAGCAAGAGGTCAGGCCGGTTAAACAATACAAGAAATCGAATGCTCAGTAGGAATATAGAATTGTACTCACAATACCTTGCGAAGAGGCAATGGTGTGTGTAAGCCTTAAATACAGACTGGGTGAGAGCAGGTGTACAGAGTTTGGGTGATTGAGTCCGAGTTATGGGAATTGTAGTTCTGAGCAGTCTAGGATAGGGAAGCTGTAGTCCTCAGGGAAGGGGAACTGGGGAATGTTACAGTGTTCTGTTAAATCTTAGGAGGATATTATTTCTTGGACCAAACCTCAGGACTATGACTGATGACACCTGGCTTTCCAGATCCAAAATCTACCTGGTTGTGTTGCTGGTCTAGTTTCAGCCTGACAATTCCTGCTGTTACCAACATCCCACCTGGTCATCCCTGCCCATGTCCACCTGGTTGTGCTGCTGAACAAGGATTCAGGCTGAAGACTCTGGATAAATCCCACCTGTATTCACCTGGACTCACTGGTCATTTCAATGTGTAAATACAGAGGTTAGGGAGTTGGACACTAGTCGAAAGTTTGCCGGTTCAATTCCCGGGTGTTACAAATGTTTTTGTGTCTTTGGGCAAGGCACTTCACTTTAAGTTGCTCCAGGAAGAATGTCCCTACTTAATGTAAGTCATTCTGGAAAAGAGCGTCTGCTAAAATTACTGAAATGTAAAATGTAAAATCTACACCAGCACAGGCAGAAGATGACTGGCCACCCTTCAGTCTTGTTCGTCTCTACCAAGGCTCCAACCCTACTAGAAGGTTTCTGGTAGCTACTTCAGTTTCTTGTTGTTGCTTACTCTTTGCCTGGGTGTCTGGGTGTTAGCACCTTGTGACTTGTTATGTAAAAAATAAATGTTATTGATTGATTGAACCTTGTTTTCTCCTTAAAGCTTTAAGAACTGTTAAGTGTACATTATGTATAATTGGTAAAGTTGTATATGAATATATATAGGTTCCATTCAGAAATGGCATACACATTTTCTCAAAATATCACTGACAGTAAGTTCTCCCAGGAACGAAATATGGGATTTATGAAGAACCATTAGAAAAAGTTTCAGTCAGAATTATTACCTTTTCCTCTCTGTCTCCCCCTACATGCCTGTCTCTGTAGCCTATTCTTCATATCTACCAATAACAAATACTGGATCTCACAAGAATAATTTTATACAGGTTCTTCTAAGAACAAAAGCAAGATCTGTAAAGAACCATTTTGGTGATCTGCAACTGCCTTGACAAACCATAAATAGTTCTTGTATAAACCGTTTTCGGGGGGATTCCAAGTTACGCTGAATATCTAAAACACCTTGCCTGAAAAGGTTCCAAAATTGGTTCCCATATAGCATCGCTCTAAAGATCCTGAATTGGTTCCAGACAGTATATTTAGGAGTGTAACACTCTATGATACTGTGTGTCATGGCTCTGTCTAAATTGAAATCATGGAGATAGATGGTGAGGCTGGTGTGCTGCTCTTAGATCTATACGCTTTGATCCAGGGCATGCTATGTGATTATGGTAACTGTACCAGACATCATTATAAAGAGGGAACATTCTGGACGATGTGTGGTATAAATGAATCCCTAGTTAGGATGCATGCAGAACTTGGTGCAGATTTCAGACTAATGTAGTTAGGCCTTCTGCTCCATTGCAAAAGTTAGAGTTCAGTGCTATCCAGCTATATGCCACTCGATAGCCAATTGTGATCTCTGACACACAGCTCTGGCACAGATAAAGGAAGAGAGGCATTATCGACCACATTATGTAACATGTTGAATATTGATGAACATCTCAGCGATGGCTCGTTTATTTGAAGTGAGTTGATCCAGTATTCCCCCCTTGAGTGAGCTCATCTTGAAAAATGGCTGGGGTCAAATCCACTTCATTTCCAGTCAATTTAGGAAGTAGGCTGAAATTCAATGTCGAATTATTGTTTTTCACTATTGAACATTTGGAATTGGAATTTGATTTACCTTCTAATATTAGTGGAAAAGAGGCCAAACCTGATATAAATACAGTAAATAAAACAAGTTTAGTGAACCTCATTGTAATCTGACAGTGTGATTTCATGTTAAACCTTTCTACACTGTGTGCACAATTACTAGGCAAGTTGTATTCTAGAGGATTAATTTTATTATTGAACATTTACAGTGCTCTTGGTCAATCCAAAATGTAAATATACCTCAAACCTGAATATTTAAGAAAGTAAATTGAGATCTTGGCTTTCTTTGGAGAATATCGATGTGTGAACAATTGTTGAGCAACTATTAGTGTGTAGAATAATTATGCAAATAAATTAAAAATGAGAAGTTTCCCATCTCACTTGTTCATTTTCATCTGTTAAAGTGAGAATAATAAACAAACAATTCAAAATTTCAAAACACATCAGTGATCAATATAGCCACACCTCTTTTCAATAACATTCACAAGCCTTCCATTCGTGGAGTCTGTCAGTTTCTTGATCTATTGACGATCAACTTTTTGTGCAGCAGCAACCTCCCAGACACTGTTCAGAGATGTGTACTGTTTTCCTTCATCGTAAATTGACCATTTAAGAAGGGACCACAAGTTCTCAATAGGGTTTAGGTCAGGTGAGGAAGGGATTTATGTCAATATTCTTTCCTCTTTAAGACCTTTACTGGCTAGCAATGCAGTGGAGTACTTTGATGCATGCGATGGAGCATTGTCCTGCATAAATATCTTCTTCAAAAGTGCAGACTTGTTCCTGTACCACTGCTTGAAGAAAGTGTGTTCTACAAACTGGCAGTAGGTTTGGGAATTTAGTTGGAGTCCATCTTTAATAATAACAGCCCATACCAGTACCCCACCTCCACCTTGCTGGCCTCTGAGTCGAAGTGTAGCTCTGTACCTGTTACTGATCCAGCCACGGGCCCATCCATCTGGTCTGTCAAGAGTCATTCTCATCTCGTCAGTCCATAAATCCTTTGAACAATCTGTCTTCAGATATTTCTTGGCCAAGTCTTGATGTTTACCTTGTACTTCTGGGCACGCCAGATAGGATGCAGTTCAGGAATATGACAGCACTGGAGGATAATGGGCTCCTAGTAGCTTCACGTTGGAGTTTTGTCAAATGTTTGGCAGTTAATATGTGTCTTTTATTGTGACCCTGTTGAATATTTGCAACAAAACGTTTGATGGTTCTGTGATCACGTCCCAATATCGAAGCAATTTCAAGAGTGCTGCATCCCTTTGAAATACTTTTTCTTTTTTTTTCTGAGTCAGTTACTCATTACACAAATACACATCACCTGATATGCTTAAACATATGCATAATAATAATGTTATGGTAAAAAATACTGACTTAACTAATAGTTGTGCACACAGTGTAAACTAAAGTGATTTACTAAGAAACTTTACTTGTAAACTCAGTAAACATTTTCTTGCACACTATTGTCTCTCTCTGGTTATCTTTCTCTGTCTCAATCGCTCAGTGTCTCTGTCTCTCGGTCACTCCATACCTCTCAGTCGGCCTCTATCTCTCTCTCCCATCTCACCTTTCCTTTCTCTCTCTGTCTCTCCTCCCATCAGATGCCATGTGATCAGTGATCAATGTTGGAGCCAGTGACCTGGATAACACTGAAAATACTCACTGGAATCCACAGCTATCAATAGATGGTCTAATTAATGACATTCACTGTGCTCTCAGATTAGTTCATGATGGAATTGTTTCTTTATTTCTTTAGAACATATTAAACTGATTTTCTACTGCTGTTGGCTGCTTTTATGTTTTTCTGTAACACCGTTTTTTTTACTTGACTTGGTGTAGGAGAGTAACTAATATTTCAGGTTAATCTCACTCTAACAGGGGAATCCATTTTTGTCAGTTCCAATTTGATCAGATTGACATTAACTGGCGATGAGACACCCCGCACAGACATGGCAAAGTATAGCATGGTAAGGGGGCCATTGTTTTGCCTGGGGGGTGTACAAACCAGATAGGTCAGCCGACCAACAAAACAGGACATAATTGGGGCTGAACAACACTTTACCGTCATGTGAACCGGACAACATTCCAGTCATTGCTGCAGATTGAGTGAAGGAATTCTGTGCCGCTTCCTTGTAGTTACAGTCCCATTTAAAACAGTGCCATGCTGACCGACCAAACATGGACAGCTTCCCAGGCCTCGCTGCTTTGTCAGGGGCCCGGGCTGAGCAACCTATCCCCAGCCTCATGGGCCTCTTCGAACGCCTCTGGCTCTTGCCCCGGGTTCATGCATTTCTGGTTGGAAGAATCTGATGTTTCAGCACTTGCTTCCAGCGTGTCTTCCACGTGCAGCGGGTTTTCCAGCCACAGCCCTTACAGTGCGCAGAGTAGCAGCATCAGCAGTGAGGCCTACATCAGCTTGGAGAGCTGGAGATCAGAGAACACCTTCCAGATCCGCAGATCCATCAAGGAGCACAGCCAGGAGGCATTCCAAGCCAGGCTCCGTGGCCGCGGCTCAGGCAAAGGACCACATGGACACAGGGGAAGGGCGCGCAGCCTCTCACAGCAGCAGGAGGAGGCATTGAAGGGAGGGGGAGCATGGAGGGAGGGAGGGGCCACTGGTCACATGGACAGCCTGACCTTCAGTAGTCAGGGCATCACAGCAGCCACCAGCAGCCACAGCGACCGTGGAACCAAAACGTCAGCGCGTGATTGCTGGTTGGAGAAAAAGATTGAAGCCAAACTTAAGTTCTCACAGTTTTTGGATGACGTGAGCAGCAGAGTGCTGGTCCCAGACAGCCTGGAGAACTTCCGGAAAATACAGCCACCCCTTCCCCCACCAAGATCTAGCTCCCTCAGCCCCAGAAGCAGCCCCAGCTGTAGCACAGGGTCCGAAGGCAACGTGATCCAGGTGAAGCCACGGTGGAGCAGGAGTCAGCCTTGCCCGGGAGCCCAGCAGTGGAGCTCCCAGGCTGGGGAGAGGATACAGGGCGACCAGGGTCCTGTGCAGACTACAAGTGGGAAAGTCTACCTGGAGACAGACATCGACAGCGTCCGGAGGGAGGATGAGCTGAAGGACATCAAGACCAGGAAGAAGAATATGCTGGAGAAGAAGAGGGGAATAGCAATGGAAAGTATTCTGCCAGAATTTCATCCAGAAACACCGGGATGGATAAGAAGTAGGAGTTCAGCTCTGTGGGATGAGGGATGGGGGGTGAGATATCCATACCGATCCTACTCTCTCCCCAGAAATATCAACATGGTGAGTTAACAATCGTAATGTTTGGTACTTCCATACCTTGGTGTTCTATGATGTTTTATACAGTTGTTACAAGTCTGATAAGTGACCAGACACGTAGCCATTTAACTGAAATTAAGGAACCCAGTCAGTTAGCCTTTTTCCATTCACTGGATCCTTTACTATTTAATGTTCACACTTCTCAGTTCGCAGTTATCACATCACATACATTCACCAGCATATCAGTGTCATGACTTTGTGCGTGTGTTGTGGAGAGAGAGGGAGACCAAAGGCAGATAGATAGTTGTTTAATGGATGATCCAGGAAAATACATATGTAATGCAGTTGTAGGTGAACAGTTTGGAGCAAGTGCACTACGAGTATACTTAAATAGCCTACGTGCTCTCAGACAGTGGCACAGACACTGACAGCTAATCACATAAGTAAAGAGCGTACGCATAAACTTCCTAACTCCAACAACACTCTTCTCACAACTTGCATATAACAAGTGTAGCTCCCGGACAGCCTTTCAACACAGTGAACAGAAAATCAATTAATCGCACCACTCCATGTTCCAATGAGCACTAAATAGGGTTGAAAGGAGACCGGCTGGAAGCGTTTACTAATTAGACCGGTCTCTCAATCAGCCCAATCAGGCAACAGTAGAACAGGGAGTGGCGTACACTTAACCACCATACACAACCCCTAAACATAAACAAAAATACCCACAATAGAGTATAAATGCGTATATTGAAATGAGTCCAAGTCTCAGTTCAGGTTTCCTTTCCAGCCCTCCCTGGGCTCGATGTGACAATCAGACATTTGACTAACATGACAGTAAGCTATTTTCCAGGACATAATGTTTAATTTCACAACCCAATCTCAGTTGTAGAAAAACATATTATTAATAAAACAAAATACATGAATTTACGGAAGCCGAGAACGGCCATGGATTTTTTTTATATTTTATGACTTATTAAGTCGTTATATCGATATAACAAAGATCGTTTTAATATATATTTTTTTATTTTATGACTTGTTAATTCGTTATATCGATATAACAAAGATCGTTTTATAGAGATAAAGAATTAATTAATAATGTGCTCGTCTTGAATTCAAACTAATGCGCTGCAACGAACGGCTTCCGTAGTGCCACTGGCTGTAGTTGTAGCCTACCGCACTTCGGTGAAGTTAGACAGAAACTGGCAGATTGGCAGATTCGCGGTTTGCGGTTCAATAGATCATTAGCGAAACGTTTTCATTACACAATAAGCAGCTCTATCTAACCTTAGTAAGGTAGACAACAAGCTACAAAACGGTTTTCATCCGAAAGAATGTGGATAAATGAAGTGCAGCAATGTGAGCGTTCTGCCTTCAGCCGAACGTCTAGGCACCGTGTACAAAGTGCAAAATTGGTACAAACATACATTTCATTGCTTTCACTGTAAGTCTATTGCTTCCAAAATCACTCCACACATCTAGGGCCTCCCTATCAACTTACTACAACTGCTAAATTTTGAAAAGATTGCTCTGTCTATTTATTGTTTATTTTAATTGGAATAAAATCAATAGCTTCACTGTTGTTGAGTCTATTGCTTCCAAATTTCCTCCACACATCAACAATAAATAGGCAGAGCAATCTTTTCAAATTTAACAGTTGTAGTAAGTTGATGGGGAAGCCCTAGATGTGTTTAGTGATTTTGGAAGCAATAGACTCAACAACAGTGAATTTATACAGCAATAATAATAATAAATAAATAGGCA
>JACXGM010010221.1:7303-18750 GCA_016801145.1 Umbra pygmaea | reverse complement strand
GATTTGCTCAATCAGGAGACCTGGTTACACATCAGAGAAGACACACATGAGAGAAACCTTATGGTTGTAATCAGTGTGGAAAGAGATTTGCTGAATCAGGAACCCTGGTTACACATCAGAGAATACACACAGGAGAGAAGCCTTATGGTTGTGATCAGTGTGGAAAGAGATTTGCTGAGTCAGGAACCCTGGTTACACATCAGAGAATACACACAGGAGAGAAGCCTTATGGTGGTGATCAGTGTGGAAAGAGATTTGCTCACTCAGGTACTTTGGTTACGCACACCTGTGTGCTATTACACAAAAGTAAAATAAAGAAATCCAGGATTGAAAAAGCAACTGAAAAAGCGCAGCGTGACTTAGTGTGATTCCCTCATCGCAGGTTATTCGGTTGCATGTTTGCCGAGCCAGGATGAAAAGGTGAAGCTATGTCAAACCAGGTGCAGATAGTCAGGATAAGTGCACATTTACGGCTTTCTTAAATAGACCATGGTATCAATTACAGATTTACTGATGCAGAGATGGAGAAGCATGCAGCATATTTTTACCTGCTTAGCAGCAACTTTTTTATAGAAAGTTACGAGGAGGTGAAGCGTAGAATATGCAAAAAAGGAAATACGGATTCTGTTAGGATTTAATAATATCTACTTACTAGCCACTCCACACTTTTGCAAAGTTATACACTCTTATAACTTAATTGCTTGTAATATGCTTGTTTTATGTGTTGGTTTTATTGCTGTATCTCTTTATGTGCTAAATGTGCTGGTTTTACTCAAAAGTGTCTTTGAGTAGCCTACCATGTAAAGCACTATATAAATACAATTTATTTTACTTATCCTACTTTGCCTTAAAAGTGAGCAGAGGGAATTAATGTTCCTCAGGAAAGTTACCCAAAAGATTAGGCCTAATTACAAACTCTTATCCACAATGCGAGAATATGTTTTACAACCATATGCACAAATCTCTATAAGCTATGTCTAATCTTAAATATCTTCCTTCAATTAATGTTCATACAGAACAATTATGATTGGGCAAAAAAGAACCTGGCAACATGTCAAGGTCAAATATAAAATCATTTTCTAGGCTGGTAAGTGCCTTAATTCTTAACAGTGTGAATATGGTGCAGAAATTACTTACGAAATGCTTGCTCACATATTTTATCTACAGGTCAACTTAAGACATATTTTTTAAACTTGCATTTACCTTTTGATGTTTTGTAACAATTGTCTATTGTATGTACAGCACTTTGAGAAGCTGCTTTTAAAGGCACTATATAAAATTAAGGTTATTATTACAGTAGTTATTTAAATTAAAACGATTCAGTAGTCTAATATTATATATGTCTTGGCTTAGGACTTTTTATTAGTAGAGACACCACAGGACCACTCTGTAAAACTGTGTTGTCACACTTGGAATGATATTCAGAGCAAACATAAGCTAGAGGTTGTAGTTCCTGTAAGCAAATTTAAATGTCTGTTACACTACATTTTAATTTTCCACTTTAAATGTTTTTTTACGATGTGTTTTTGTCATGTTTTTTAATGTAAATTCCATTGATATTTTACTTTTATTTAGTTGTAGTTCCTTGGCTTCTGTTTCAATACTATATATATATATATATATATATATATATATTATTTGTAGACTCACAGGGTACAACTGTAAAAGATACTCCGGTCTCATGCTGCATTCGTTTATCTTTCCGAGTCGGAGCTCCGAGTCGGAACTCGGAACGTTGCCTAGCAATGCGCACCACACGCCCCCTTTTCCTCAGACATCTGACTTTCCCACTCTGAGAACTCAGAGGTGACCGAGCAGGAATTCCGAGCAGGAATACAAGATGGCTGTGCCCTGTGACTTGTAAACATGAATTGTTTTCATTGTTTTTGGCCGCTTTGGTTATTTAAATGACACTTTCAATCACTCGTATTACTGCAATACATTACTGCGCCCGTATCACTGCCTGTTGGTATGGGAATCGGTCTTGTTGTGAGTGAAATATTAAAAAAAAAAGACTTGAAATACAGTAAACATTTTAGAAGTTCAAATGGCTGCGTTTTGATATGGTGGGGTAATAGTCATAATCATAATAAAAAAAAGTAATATATTGCTTTTGGAGCGCCTGGTACTTGGCCAACAACAGCTTTTCGGGTGGCATCTATGTTTTTCTCCGACTCGGACATGCAAAAAATAATAGAACGCTTGAAGTGTGGAAGTGGCATCAAATCCGAGTTCCGAGTCGGATCTTTGAGAATAAACGAACGCAGCATCAGTTTGTCTTCCCTGGATAAATAAAAGTTCATAATAAAATAATAGGTAACTTGTAGATGAGATGATATTAGTGAGTTAGGCACTGATTGTGTAATGGGAGCCATCTAACTAGTGCAAAGAGGTGGCATTGATGTGTGAGGTGATTTAACCTTGAAACCTGATGTAATATCCACATGGTTAGGAATTGTTAGTTGCATACGAACAAACACAAATCATTGTTCATTTTTATTTATTTTATTTAATCTTTATTTAACCAAGTAAGCATGTTGAGAACAGTTTCATATTTGTAACGTCAACCTGGCCAGGATAAAAGCGTTGAGGTGCAGAAAAACATAAAGTTAAACATGAATTACAAGACAAAGAATTACAGAATAAAAATAATAAAAACAGGAACATAGTGTGCAGATCTTCAGATTAAACAATTAAGATTTTGTACAGGTAGTGCAACAGACATCAGCATACGGAGGTAGATATTTGGTAAGTACACTGGTGTGGCAGTATACCATAGTGGAAAGATAGGGTCTGAGCTAGCGAGGTACATTTATCAGAATAAAAAAGTGGCAGTGCAGAAATAACACTAGGGTAGTGGCATAATGACCAGGGCTGTGGGAAAGGGAGTGTGCAAAACATACAAAGACAGCTGTGCGGGTGAGAGTGTGCAAACTGTGATTTGTAATCATGAAAACATTCATTTTGCTGTCGCTTTACTTTTAATTATTTGCGGACTGCTATTTTGAAATTTCGTGACCCGGAAGTACCTTTCTGTTTTTCCAGCCAGATACAAAAGCGGTCTGCATCAATTCACTGGATGGTTTGGTAAATGTGTTAGCAAACATAAAACAACAAATTAAATATTGGAGCGCTTCAGATAGTATTTTATTTTAGGCATTTCTATCATCTAATTAGTTAGCGAATACATATATTTATTTACGTTGTTTGTAGTATTCAGTTAGCTGGCTGCTTAGCTATGTTAGAAGTAGCCTAGCTGCTAATGATTTAACGGTAGTAACATCCCCGAACATGAGCTCAGTAAACTGTCCCCCTGCTAAAGAGCAGGTCTGCTGGACGGAGGAACAGGCTCTGTGGCTGAACACTGTGGTGAAGGAAGAAGATGAGGAGGTCAATGTTAAATCAGCAGGAGAGACTGAGGCAGTTACGGTGGGACAAGAGCAAGGAGCGGCCAGTGTCAAAGAGGAGGCTGTTAGTGTTAAAGTGGAAGCCGTTTTTGGAGCGAGAGAGTCTGTCACTTTGAAGAGGGAAGAAGAGGACGAAAACAATTCTGAAGATCTGGTTAACACCAGTAAGTCATGTTTTAAACAAGATCTGGTTAACACCAGTAAGTAATGTTTTAACCACGATCTGGTTACCACCAGTAAGTAATGTTTTAAACAAGATCAGGTTAACACCAGTATGTAATGTTTTAAACAAGATCAGGTTAACACCAGTAAGTAATGTTTTAAACAAGATCTGGTTAACACCAGTAAGTAACGTTTTAAACAAGATCTGGATATCACAAGTAAGTAATGTTTTAAACAAGATGTGGTTATCACAAGTAAGTCATGTTTTAAACAAGATCAGCGGCCTATACTACGAAGCAAGATTTCAGGTTAGCTTGGTAATTTCACAGTTAACCCTGGGTTTTCAGTATCACGACTTTGGGTCACCTGTTATCAGGTTACATCGCGATGGTAACTTATGATGCAAACCTAAATTGCTCCAGAGCAGGGTATAGTCGAGAACCGATTAACCCAAACGAAAGTACTGCCTACTGACCAATCAATTCTTGATTGAAAAATTGTTTTCCATTCTGGGAGTCGCCATTGTCTTTCTCCGATGAGAATCTTTATGAAGATTCCATTAATTTTTAACACTGTCAGGGTTGGAAATGAAAGAATACGATAAATAAAATTGTTTTACATGATCAGCATTAAGCAACACATTAGGGCTGGGCGATATGGCCAAAAAATTATGTCACAATATAAAAATAAATATTTTTTCGATACGATATGTCTGACGATATATTGAAATATATGTAGGACCTGCTGTAACTTGATTAAATCAAAGTGTATAGTCGGCTGTATAAACAAATAAAAACAATACATACAAAAAAATATGGATTGACCATGTTATATTTCTGTTTAGAAGTTTCAGGTTAGTGCTGCCACTATCAACTAATTTTCTAACGACTAAACTTTAGACTAATTTTTCGATTGGTCGACTAATCTAAACGACTAATTTAAAAAAATCAAGTGTTTGTTTTTTCGTTGTGTCCATTTTATTTTGAACTCAACTGAAGGGCAAAAACATTAAATGTCACCTGTGCCATAAATAACTTACATGTTACCAAATAAAAAATTACAAAGTGGGATGTTTTCCACATTGCAAAAAAATATTGCACAAAGTTGCAAAGCTCATTAAGTAAACTGTTCAAAAATATTATGTATTAACAATCTAAGCATAAGTATCTGCATTTCCATTAGGCTATACCATATTAGTTAGAGTCTGGACTAGCCTACGCTTTGCTTAGCTCCCCTGCTTAGCTCTCCTGAATTGCGCTGAAAGCAGGCAGGCACACAGCTATGCTGCTTGCATTTACACTTGCGTGCATGACAGGGTTTAAAACATTACTGCCAAAGTCTAAGTAGCCTGATTAATATCCAAAGACAGTCATTGTACTTCTAATAAACAGTACAGACTAGCTTGCCGTTTCATTAATAATTATATACTTACGTTCTCTTTTCCTTTACTATGTTCGCATTTAAATGGGATAATGCTTCCCTGCAATATGAGGTGATTTGTTGCACACAAAATCACAGCCTAAAATGCACAATCATAGACAGAGCCACGCATGCATATTATTGAAAAACACTGTAGAATCACAACTCCATTTTCCTCAAAGCAACTCTCCAGTAGAGTTCAAATGGCAAAATACGAAATCGGTACGAACGAAGGATGCAAGTTATTAGGCTACTGCATTTGTAGAAAACGGCATGAGGAACGCCCCGGACCAAGCCTTTGAAAGCCACCTTCAGTGAGGAAAGACAAATGTCGGTAGTTTGCAACACTTCTGGGAGAACAAAATAGTGGTATTTCTGAGTTCTGACATACTAACGTTAAGAAATATAACTTAAAAGAAATACGATGTAGCCTATATATATTTTGTTCAATATATTACAGTGATAGTAGCTACAGTTATAATTGTGTACCGATTAAAATAAAACAATCAAATAACAGAATATTATATTAGATCATCCCTGTTTGGAGAAAGTACTTAAAACAGAAATTCTCATCTTACAAAACATGCGACTATTGCATTTGCTTTCACAAACCTGCTTCTCTCATTTTAGCTAATTAGGGAAGGAGACGTAAACTATTGACATTTGTAACAAATATTACAGAGGTAAAACTGAACTACAAGCAATATGAAATACTCCTCATTTGTTGGATGTTTCTTTGTTTAAGAAACAAAACCAGCTGTTATCGCGATATGTCTATATGGGATATTCTTCTCGATATTATTTTCAAAAACTCGATAACGATAAATATTGAATTATCGCCCAGCCCTACAACACATTGGTTTAATGGAATACACAATTGTCATTAGAGTCAGTGATATGAGCCTGAGGCATTTATAAATACTTGGGTGGCAATTTTTTGCTCTTCATATTTCCCTAAAATTATCATTTACTACATTTGAGCGAAATATGCGGCTCTCATAAACCTGTCCGTGTCTGCGATTGGTCCGATGGTGCACACACCACCCCTTTTATGTGAACGCGCTCGTCACTAGATTGGGAAATCCTGGGTTGATTTAACAAATTGATAACCACCGTTGTGACATCTCTTATCTAGATCGCAATTGTTAGGTTCAGTGAAGCCAGTTAATGAAAAGAAATCCAGGGCATGTTGAACTTGCTTCATAGTATAGGCCCCTGGTTAACACCATAGAATGTAGAAAATATGGACGTAGTAACTGATATAGTGTAGGCAAGGCTTGCAAACTAAAAACATACACAATTTGCTCACAGTTCAGCTCACGTAGCACAGAATTTGTGGTTCGACTGATCAATTGGAGCAGCTGCCACTGGTCCACGTTGACAAAAGTAATGAATATTGGTACTCAATACTTTGGTCAGATGAGACGAAGATGAATCATTTTGGATCTGATGGCATTCAAACTGTATGGCGTTGCAATGCATCACAGATGTACTGTGAAATACTGAAAGAGAAGTTACTATGATCTCTCGGCACCCTGGGACGCCGTGCACTTTTTCAACATGATAAAGACCCAAAACATACATCCAAGGACACTGCTGCATTTCTGAGGAAGAACAGGGTGAAAGTGATTCAGTGGCCAAGTATGTCACCTGACCTCAACCCAATAGAACCTATGGGGAGTTCTGAAAAGACGGGTCAAGCATCATTCTCCATCCAGCATTCAGGCTTTGAAAGAGCTAATTCTCCAAGAATGAAGCAATATAGACCCGGCAGTATGTTGCCAACTTGTTCACTCCATGTCTAGAAGAGTTAGTGCTGTCCTCAAAAAACATGGAGGGAGGCCTTACAAAATATTAGATTTGGTAGAATTGGTTGGAGATTGTACTCATTTTTGCAACATCTAATTTGCATAAAATGTATCATTTTCTTATCCTAATGATGTTGGTTACCTACCTTATGTTGTTAATAAAAGCAAATGTTTAACAGAATTCAGTTATCAAATGTCAGCTAGTTGTTCTTGTGTTCACTGAAAATTAGATAAAAAAATTATAATTCAGAGAGGGTGTAATATTTTACGCTGAGTACTGTATTCATGAAATATATTTATATAATTACATTTTACCAATAAAAAAGACCTTGATTCATGAAGTCAGAACCATCTGTGTTTGTCTTTGTTTTACAGTGGACAGTCTTAACTATCAACTACTCAGTGAGAAGGGCTTATCAGGAGAGGCTGACCAACATCTATACAATGAAAAGAAGAGTATCTACAAAACTAAACTCCTCAAGAAACACCAGCACAGACCCACAGGAGAGAAACCTTATGGATGTGATCAGTGTGGAAAGAGATTTGCTCGATCAGAATACCTGGTTACAAATCAGAAAATACACACAGGAGAGAAGCCTTATGGTTGTGATCAGTGTGGAAAGAGATTTGCTCACTCAGGACACCTGGTTACACATCAGAGAATACACACTGGAGAGAAGCCTTATGTTTGTGATCAGTGTGGAAAGAGATTTGCTCGATCAGGACACCTGGTTACACATCAGAGAATACACACTGGAGAGAAGCCTTATGGTTGTGATCAGTGTGGAAAGAGATTTGTTCAATCAGGACACCTGGTTACACATCAGAGAATACACACTGGAGAGAAGCTTTATGGTTGTGATCAGTGTGGAAAGAGATTTGCTCGATCAGGATACCTATTTACACATCAGAGAATACACAGTGGAGAGAAGCCTTATGGTTGCGATCAGTGTGGAAAGGGATTTGCTTATTTAGGGGACCTGGTTAGACATCAGAGAATACACACAGGAGAGAAGCCTTATGGTTGTGATCAGTGTGGAAAGAGATTTGCTCAATCAGGAGACCTGGCTACACATCAGAGAAGACACACATGAGAGAAACCGTATGGTTGTGATCAGTGTGGAAAGAGATTTGCTGAATCAGGGACCCTGGTTACACATCAGAGAATACACACAGGAGAAAAGCCTTATGGTTGTGATCAGTGTGGAAAGAGATTTGCTGAGTCAGGAACCCTGGTTACACATCAGAGAATACACACAGGAGAGAAGCCTTATGGTGGTGATCAGTGTGGAAAGAGATTTGCTCACTCAGGTACTTTCGTTACGCACACCTGTGTGCTATTACACAAAAGTAAAATAAAGAAATCCAGGATTGAAAAAGCAACTGAAAAAGCGCAGCGTGACTTAGTGTGATTCCCTCATCGCGGGTTAATAGGTTGCATGTTTGCCAAGCCAGGATGAAAAGGTGAAGCTATGTCAAACCAGGTGCAGATAGTTGGGATAAGTGCACATTCACGGCTTTCTTATATAGACCACGGTATCGATTACAGATTTACTGATGCAGAGATGGAGAAGAAGCGTGCAGCATATTTTTCACCTGCTTAGCAGCAACTTTTTTATAGAAAGTTACGAGGAGGTGAAGCATAGAATATGCAAAAAAGGAAATATGGCTGCTGTTAGGATTTAAAAATACCTACTTACTAGCCACTCCACATTTTTGCAAAGTTATACACTCTTATAACTTAATTGCTTGTAATATGCTTGTTTTATGTGTTGGTTTTATTGCTGTACCTCTTTATGTGCTAAATGTGCTGGTTTTACTCTAAAGAGTCTTTGAGTAGCCTACCATGTAAAGCACTATATAAATACAATTTATTATTACTTATCCTACTTTGCCTTAAAAGTGAGCAGAGGGAATTAATGTTCCTCAGGAAAGTTACCCAAAAGATTAGGCCTAATTACAAACTCTTATCCACAATGCGAGAATATGTTTTACAACCATATGCACAAATCTCTATAAGCTATGTCTAATCTTAAATATCTTGCTTCAATTAATGTTCATAAAGAACAATTATGATTGGGCAAAAAAGAACCAGGCAACAAGTCAAGATCAAATATAAAATCATTTTCTAGGCTGGTAAGTGCCTTAATTCTTAACAGTGTGAAAATGGTGCAGAAATTACTTACGAGATGCCTGCTCACATATTTTATCTAAACTGATTTTAGCAGTTAAGACGAAGGCTCATTCGTCTGACACCAAGGGGGCACCAGCTCCAGACTTCACCCCAGCTGAGGAAATGACCCTTGTTGTAACCCAAAGAAGGCTTCTGATGGAAGGGATTCAGGGTGGGACAGCTACAGACTCTGCTCCACCTCCAGAAACTTCTCTCTTTATACAGGGAACATTATCCAGTACTGCAAAACACAAGCAACCATTTTTATGGGCATATGTGGACTGTCTGACTTTGTTTTGCCTTGAATTATCTTTAGAATAGAATATAATTTTATTTCAGACAGACAGACAAGTGAGTGTTTTGCATCAATATGTTGTAATCAAACAAAAATAAACAAAATACAACAACTTTCGAATTGCGTATTCAATACAGTTGCACAATCCAAATGACAACAAGCTCAGCTAGCTCATGTATCACTCTTTAAATTATAAAAAAAAACTAAAAAAGGTTTAAAATCCCCAGTAAAATTGGGTGTGCACTTCCCCATATATGGTTTATAGGTTGATTTGTGTGTATATAAATATAATATACTAGGAATGATGGAAGCTAACTTTCTGTAGGAGGCTACTTCACAACTGAAGTCACATCACAACTTGACTTAGCCATGGTGATATACAGAAGGCAGCCCGTTAGCAGTAGCAGTTTGGGCACTCCCTCAGATGGTGGACTTGGAGAAAGAGACCCTAAGGTGGTGGTTTTCACCCAGGTCATGATTGTGGAACTCGATCAAGGACTCAATAGCCACTGAGCCCATCTGGTCCTGCATAGAGAAAAACAGAGGAGCGTGCTAATACCAATAACCCAGAGTAAGAGATACCCAGAGTAAGCAAGTTTTGGGTTAATCAACCCTGATCATATCCGGTTCACGTCACTAGCCTGTGTTGTTGCTTGCTGTTGGCCACTGGGAAATTGCCAAGCTCTTAAACATTTATATTTTATCATATATGATAAACTCTCTTTTTACGAGACTACCAAAGTACTAGTTTATTGTTCTATCAACGATTTCACCTCGAGACGCTATTTTTGGACACACTGAGTTTCTGCCTCGGGAAACTACTTCGGAAACTTCTGCCTTGAAAACGAGTGTCTACCCCGGGACGCTATTGGACAACAGAGGAGTCTCTCATCTACTGCGACCAGTCGAAAGCTAAGTAGCATGTCGTACTGCAGTTGCTGTTCTCTCCTTCTTGCTAAGATAGCTAAGTTAGAGGCTCGGCTTCAGACGCAGTTGCCAGAAGAGGAAAATCCCAGTGTAGCTAACGATAAGAACGCGTCTGAGTCACCAGGCGTTGTTAATAGTAGTAGCTATCCTAACTCCCCCGCACTGTCCTTGCAGCCGGACAATTTTCTCATGGTTGCTGGCAAAGGTCGCCGTCGGCCTGCTCGGCTGGTGTCGAATTCTAAACCACCCACAGACACTTTTAACTGGTTTTCCACTTGACTCCAACTCAGGCTAGAGAGTACAGAGATATTGTTATTCACATTGGCACCAATGATGTTAGGATGAAACAGTCAGAGGTTACTAAGCAGAACATAGCTTCAGCATGTAAATTAGCTAGAAAGATGTGTCGGCATCGAGTAATTGTCTCTGGTCCACTCCCAGTCAGGGGTAGTGATGAGATCTACAGCAGACTCTTACAACTCAATCGCTGGCTGAAGACTGTGTTCTGCCCGTCACAGGAGATTTGTAGATAACTGGCCCTCTTTTTTTGGGACTCGCACAGAAAAAGAGTCAGGCCTAACGTGCTGAAGAGTGACGGACTCAATCCTAGCTGGAGTGGTGCTCTTCTTTTATCTAGCAACATAGACAGGAGTCTAACTCCTATAGCCTCACCATGAAATAGGGTGCAGGTTAGGCTGGAGGCTATTAGCCAGTCTAGAGGAGTCCACCACTAGCATAGCCAGTGAAGTGAGCTCAGTTTTTCTCATTGAAACTGTGACTGTACCTCGATCCAGGTTGTGTAAGGATAAACGAGGTGGTGTTCACACTAGTGAAGTAGTGTCCAAATAATATAGCAAGTCGGCCAGGTAACCTGACACTGCTTACTCAACAGTGTTGCTTAGTTACCTCTGCCCATGCGCGATAACTCTTGAACTCTTGGGAGCTGTGAATGCAGGTGTCAGTTTACACCCGATCAGGTAGTTTATGGATATAACGACGGCGAATTGTTTTTTTTGCTGAAAAAATACGTTTTGGAATAATGAATTGTATGACTTCAACAATCGACTAGTGTGGACTTCACTGGAAAATGGGAAATAAACTAAGGTATGTACACAAACTTATTTGTTCAAACTCGCTGTGTTTATTATAAGGAATCAGTGCAAATGGATATGGACTAGTAATGACATTTTGAACATGTTTAGTGGCTCAAAGCACGCTTTTTAACTTGCCCCGTAAATGCGTAATGGTTGTCTATT
>JACXGM010010220.1:11277-26652 GCA_016801145.1 Umbra pygmaea | reverse complement strand
AATTAAACTAAAATAATGTTCAAGTAAGTATGTACACAAAGGTGCTTATTTGGAAAATACTAAAGTAACGGATCAGATAGGAAAGGTAGTGTACATGTGAGGGGGGGGGTCAGCAGGTGCAATGGTTGGACAGAAGCTCTGATAAACGAGATTTAAAGGAAGTGAGGGGGACGGTGGTCACGAGTTTCAGAGTCTTCTGGAATGAATTTCGGCCAAAAGAGGTGTGGGCTTTTGGAATTGTTCCTTTAAAAACAAATGTATTCCCCAAAAATTTGGGAGTACAACAAACCTGCAATATCATATTGCATGTTTACATTTGTAGTTTGAGGAAAAACAGCCGGTTCTTGATGCCAAACAGAGCCCTAGAGCAAAAGACAGGACCTCCATGCATCTAGAATCTAAGAATTCTCTCGCCACATTCATTCATTGGCCGATCTCTTTCCTCTTAGGTTACCCTCAGTGGGGAGATCATCTCAGGAGACCCCCTTCTCTCCACATCACACCTTGAGGCACCTCCCCCAGGTTCCCCTATGGCCCACAGGCCCCCTACCTCCAGGAGGCCCCACTTCTTCATGGGAGGAGCCCGCACTACCAAAGACCATGGCTGGGACGGTGCAGCAGAATGAGGACACTGCCAAGCCTCAGGACATCCAGGGCCCCAGGACCTACAAGAAAGTCTACAGTGAGTAGAGCTCACAGTTTAATGTAATTAATCAAAATACCAGGTAAGATGACAAAGAACATGTTTGCATCAACAGCAAAGGCTGAGTAAGATATAAATTACAGTGGGGGGGAGAGTGAACCAAATGGAAGCTGACAATTATTAGATGGCCATAATGAAATCCAGACTGGATAGTTTTTGTTTTCAGTGTACACCCTTTTTACAATGTATTATAGGCTGTTATGGACATTTTAAAGTGGGTGTAATCTTTTAACATTGATGTTTGAGCTGAGGTAACGCAGCCCTGTCAGTAGAGCCCTACTTGATCCAGCATAAACAACTTCAGAACTTCCGATGTGATGAGAGGCTCTTTAAATAAGGGAAATATTTGAGCAATTGTTGGCTAACATATTTCATTTGTGTTATGTTAGCGGTTACTATCTTCGATAACATTCCATTTGTCTTGTGTTAGCCGTGATCGCTCGCCAACTAACGATTTAAAAGTAGTATGCTGCAGAGTAAGTATCTGTATCTGTTCCATAAGGTTTGGTACACATGATTTAGTGATCAAGTACTTGCTCTACCACATGTAGCAATGCCAAGTCATTTCCAGTTTGATTATTGCTATTATAGTGCCACAAAGTAGTTGTTTAAGGATCTCTTCCCTCCCCAGAGAAAGTGTGTGACTTGGACAAGCACTGTGGAGTTTGTGATCCAGGCATGAAGAAACGCTGTACCAGGCAGCTCATGTGTAATGTAAGGACTTTCAGTGCCTTTGTTTCATCAACAGCCCTTTCAAACCCTTTTTTTCTCCACTTGATCGTTGCCTATTACTCTACCCATCTTTGGGAAAACTCTGAAAATTTACTTAAATTAGTCAACGTCCACCATGTATAAAGTTTAAAAAAAATAGAACATTTATTTGTATGATCCTTTTTATAGCACTAATCCATTCACTGTTTCAAATATTGAAAGCCCTCAAAAAGGAGTTGTGGTTGTTTCACTTAGTTGTATACATTTCTGCATGAAAGTAATTACCCCCCTCCCCCCATCAGATCCATTCCATTCACCAGAGGAGGCAGGTCGCAGGTCGCAGTAAGACATTTGACCAGCTGGTGGCAGACCTGAAGAAAGGGGTTTATACTGGCTTAAAGGCCTCCGAGGACCAGAGTGATCCGTCAGTTAGTAGAGACCCGTCGCTACCGGAAGAGATCCCGACACATACAGAGGCCCCTCAGGACCAACCAGGGCCCCAGCTCACCAGCAGAACAACACTCAGCAGTATCTGTAACAATCTCAGGTAAGGAGGGATTCTGATTGGCCGCTCAAACTCATTGACGTGTGCAGACTGTATCAGGACCAGTGGAGGCTGGTGACTTAAAATGTTGAGGAGGAAGGGAGACTTGCGTTTTAGTTGTCGACCACATAGACAGCCAAGCACTTATAAATTATGTTCAACTGAAACATTTAATGAAATCATTTGAGTAAAATCCACTATGGAATGGGTCGTTTGTATTGGGTGTAATAGTATGCAAACAGTGCTCATCATAGATAGGTGGTGTTAGAAAACAACTCCACTCTTTCCCTCAGAGCAGGACAGGCTTTACTCTAGAAACACACACCTAAAGGTGTTCAGTTAGATTAAACACTCATGCTGTCATAGAGACAAATGAGAAGATGTTATAAAGAGAAGAATCACATCAGGGTCATTATTTTTGGATGTTGTTGGTGTATTAAATTCTTCCAGTGAGGTAAGGAGGGTGGATGTTCAGGGGGCCATGGGTGAGGTAAGGAGGGTGGATTAGTGTTTCAAGGGGGCAGAGTTTGAGCAAAATTCACTCTTGAAAACAGAGAAATCCCTCTTGAAAACAAAATGTAAATTCGATTTAAAAAAACATGCTGGTAACCATTATAGTGGGGCCCATATTTATCGTGGAGACAAGTAAATTATATTTTTATATTCATTGTACTGGCTTGATTTTTAATTTGATTATTATTCAGCATTCCTGTTAACAACGGATGTTTTTAAGGCTCATTCGCACTACGTCTATGATCTCTGCTTGTGTTGGGTGCAAGTGTGCAGCGCCAAACAGTCTAACAAATGTTTTTATTATTACAAGTTATTTTTATTACATATTTTCGGGGCTTTTCAAGCTTATTTTTCGGTACCGTATGCAAATTAATATTTGCCTGTACTCACCACTGCATTTTCACATCACGTAAAGCTACGTTCATCCTCCGATCAATCGATCGATCGATTTGATGAAAAACATGTCAGTTATTATTTGATCAGATCAGTCTGAGGACATCCTCCTCTATGCATCTTAATTACTGTGTAAGTCTATGGAATGAAGGTTGAACTACAAACCGCCACGTTCTGAATGAGGGAATCGTAGCTTAGAGGAGGATTGTGATTTTCCATCCTCCTGCTATTTTCTACCAGATTGTCCCTCCAGAAGACTTCTAAAAAACATTTCATGCAAAAAAATTATGTTTTTAAAAGTTCTAAAACAGACAAGCTTTTGCATTTTTTTCATACCTTTTTTAATTACATTTTAACTGAGGAGGATGTTTCTCCACTGATGAGCCACCACTGGGTCAGGGCCACATTGTTCTCACCATCACACGTCTGCTGAAGAGATGTATGCATCAATTTGCAGCGAAAGTTATTTGTATTTGGCACATTTAGGTATTGCTTCACTGGTAGAGGTTTGAGAACCGAACACAAGATGGATACCATTGTTTCAGTCATGTTTTTTCAACTTGATGACAATAACGGATGTTTGTTGCTCCCTGCAGGTTTGAAGAGCTTTCAGAATCTAAACCAGAAGAGGAGCAGATGCACGCTGATATGGAGGAGCGCGCCACAGTGGAGGAACAGGAGGAGCCGAACCCCTTCAGACAGAGCCTCCTGTACACAGGAGAGGAGAGTGAAGGAGAGGAGGAGCAGGAAAAGATGGAGGAGGATGAGGATGGCAGGGAGCTACCTGCTACACCCTGGCACCCTAAACCCCTTGGAGTGAGCACCATCAACAGTAGTCTCAACTGGAAACACTAACACTGAACACAGCTGGGGACACTAACACTGAACACAGCTGGGGACACTAACACTGAACACAGCTGGGGACACTAACACTGAACACAGCTGGGGACACTAGGTCTGGCTACAATAGGCTACAACCTTGGTCCTGGAGACCTACCATCCTGTCATTCAAACAGTACATAATGGAACCTCATTCAGCTAATCAGCCAGCTAATTATTAGAACCAGGTGTGGTAAATTAGGCTTAGAGTGGAAGAAGCTTTTCGGAAGCAGGGTTGGAGGTGTCTGGTCTACAGCATCACGCGTTAGCTTGTTATTAATGAGTTGGAAGAGCAAAAAATGCACAGGTTTAAAATGTTGTATTCTTAATTAGCCAACACTAAACTGTTCTTAATGTTTAGCATATCAAATTATTAAACGTTTAAATGCGTACACCCCTAGATAACACTAATCACGACTGGAAACATTGGCACAAATCATAGCTGGAAACACTCATACTATAAGCGACTCTCAACATTTTACCACATTAAATGCATTTACTGTGTCAAAAAAGTTACTACTAAATTTAACAATTTTAAAAGGTTCCACATACTTTGATATTGTCCATTTGGTTTTGGTGCATCTACTAACGTATCCTCTGGATCTCCTCTTTAGCTTTGTGCTTTTGGGAGTCGTACGTTGGGCTGTAGCGTGTTTACTTTCGACCGGCGGCTGCACCGCCTGCGGTTTGCCCTAAATGCCATGGTGGAGCAGCACATCAGTGCACATCTCAGGAAGTGAGTAGCAGCCATGCTGTCCTCCTGCTCGTCTCTGTCCAAAAACAGACACTGCATAGGTTGAAAGTCAGAAGTCTCTTTTGGTTCCTGGCATTTCTAGTTCCTTAGAGAACCCTCTGATGAGCTCTGCTGCCTTTTGAGATTGTGAGATGAGAGAATGCAATCACTTAAGCAGGGGTCTTCAATCTTTATTTGGCCAGGTACCCTCACCTAAGCCATTCATCCAGGGAAACCTACCTTAAGTTTTTCCATGTAGCTCACCTGGAGGGTTTGATGAGAATGTATGCACCTAATTTGTTTTACATAAGAGCAGGAGCTAAATTATCATTTGCAGGTCAAATCGAAATTTAACACACCTAAAATCAATTTCTGCTTAGAAATTGTTTATAGTATTCACATATCTTTTACATTTGTCTGTGAAAAACCTCACGCCTCACCAAAAAACAATGTTAATCCTACCTTAGGATGTTAACACAACTCTCAATATACAACTTTTTTTTTTTGCTTGATTTTGGTATTTGTGAAGGAGGCTACAGGTCAAAACAAATTATAAATACTTTTGGGAGAGTAGCTCTGCGGACCCCCAAGGTTGAAGACCCCTGTACAGAAGCTTGGTTTATTATCATCTTGATGTATTGATATTATAATCATTTTCTAAATTTTTCTCAAACTAGAAAACTACCTCAAGTCACCTCAGGCCTGCAGTCCCACCAGGCTGCCTCCACAAACTCACAAGGCTTCGGAGGGTCGTCTGGCCACGTTGGCAATCCAGTCGCTATCCAAAACCTCCCTCCTGCCTCCCTCAGGGTTTCTCCCCTGCCCCTCCGAGTGACAGGCAGGGAGAACTGCTCCTCTTCTATCACCACCTTCTCAGGACAATCAGACAACAAGAGCCAATCAACGATCGTTAAGAGCAGTCTGCACCAGCCTCCCATGACCAAGTCCTCTTTAACCACTCCCAACCAGCCTAGGCCGCTTCTAGAGCGACCCCGTAACCCAGTGGGCCGACCCTGCAAGGCCAGAATCAGGGAGCTGGAACTGAGCAATGCTGCCGGGAGTGAGAGCCCCGGACCCCCCCGGGAGAAGCAGTCGTCCTCAGCCCCCAGACACATCAGGCGCCACCCACAGCCCACTCTCCGGGGAAGAGGACGCACCAGGCCCGGCCACTCCTCTCAAAGACCCATCAATAGGGCCCTGCTGTTGCTCGAGAAGAAGCCCGGTTCCTCAGAACCACTGCCATCACAGAAATATCCACGCCTCCCTGCCCCTCCTTCCCTTCGTCCACACGCTCTGCCCGCTCGCGGCAGAGGGAGGCCCCTGTCGGTGCACAGGAGGGCGGGGATATATGAACACAGTGGCCTGGCAAGGGCTAAAAAGCGCAAGACCTCCAGCGGATCCTCTTCATCCTCGCCCCTTCCTCAGCAGAGACGCTGTTCCTCCCCGAGGACCCACCCCGTAACCGCACCCTCCCCTTGTCTGTTCTCCTGGAGGGGAGAGGGCGTTCGGGGGGTCGTAGTACGAGGGCTGGACAAGCGGATGGAAACGCACAGGGTGAGCTCTTTGGAGTGTTGAGATATATAATAATCACTGTAAAACCTAGCAGCAAAATGTGATGTTGGTTTTGCACTGTTACACCATTTCCCCTCCTAATTGGCCATGTCCAATTCCCCCTGACCCTGGCGTTGTCGGGAACTCCTCAGCAGGTGCGAAATGGAGGGCATGCTTCCTTCAGGCATATGTCATATGATGGAGGGCATGCTTCCTTCAGGCATATGTCATATGATGGAGGGCATGCTTCCTTCAGGCATATGTCATATGATGGAGGGCATGCTTCCTTCAGGCATATGTCACTAAGCCTTAGTCCGCACATGCAAGTAAGGGGTTTACTCTCTCCAACTATACTTCTGCAAATTAACTCTCAGGCACCTTATTTGCCCACAAGTTGTCATGGGAGAGCGATTGCTACAAGGTATGGTAATCCGACTTATCTACACCTTTACCCAGGGCAGTAGCATACAAATGTGCTCTGCCCTGTGTTGTGGCTTGAGGCATAGTCAGAAATGATCAAATCAATGGCGACCATGATTTACTTGTCTTGTGGATAAGGATAACTGTGAAAACTGAAAAAATCTCTTGAGCAAAATGAATAGTGAAATTTAGAAGTGCCAGTTTAATTAACGTTTAGGATTCATTAGTGTTATGGTCATACTGTTATTTTAGATCACCTTTTGGGTGGCTTGTCATGGTGGACAGTGTGATGACCAGTGTCATTAAGTCTGTCCCATCTGGGATTTGAACACATTACTCAGACATGTTGCTTGTATGGTTTACAAATAAACCACAAGTGGTTTAATATGTTCACACTGTGTAGATAGAATGACGGTTTAGACGTGAACACTAACTCACTAACGATTTTAATAAGTGTATATTCCAAATGAAAAGTAAAAGTTAACATTTGTCAGGCTAGGGCTTTCCATTCTGTCTCTAAAATGCATAACGTGTGTTGTTTTGATAAAACAGGATTTCTCTCTCAACAGCCAACACTACAACACTAAATAGAAGATCAGCCTTAAAGCCACTTTACTCGATGAAACCTACAGGACTGCTATTGGAAGCGAATGTGTCACTCGAGCATTTTGTGTCAGAGACTGAGTGTAACTTTGTGTTTGTGCGTGTGTGTGTACACGTGTTTTGTACCTGGTTTTGGATGTTAATGATTGAATGAGTTTACCTGTGGTGTATACGTACATAAATACCTCAAGGCAAGACATTACCGAATGCTGCTATGATAAAATGTCAATTTATGGAAAATGAATTAAAAAAATACTTGAACACTTGAAGATTTGTTATATCTTTGAAATTAAAATAAGTACTGCAGTGCCTGTGCAAAATCTGTTTTTGTGTGTGTTTGTAGTAATTGTTTGTTTAGTGTGTTTTGAGTGCTCATTGTTCAGTGACATTTTAATTTGTGCATGCTAGAAAGCAAATACTGATACTGACATAATGACATACAAAATAAATATGGATATACAGTATGAACAATATAGACAGATATGTGCAGTGTAGTAACAGTAACATTTTAAGAGAAAAATAAGTGTGTGCAGTATGAACAGTATAAAGTGCAGTAGAATATGGGTATGCATGAGTGTAGTAACAGTATGTACATATCACAAATAAAAATAGAACACTATGGGTGGTAGGGGTAGTGCAATTAGGTGGTGGGGGTGGGGTAGGGTAGTGCAACTGTCGGGGGGGGGATGAGGAGTTGGTGCTTTAGGAGGCCACAATGTTGATGGACACCTGCTTGTTGTCACTGTCAAATTGACCATGGACATGGTCAGATCATCAGGCACAGACAGTCGTTATTAGTGGTTTCATTCAGCATTTAACATGTACAGAAGTTTGTATGCTATACTACCAAAACATTTTGAAGCCCAATACTCTTGTACTATACAAATAATTATACATTTTAATATTAATGGAAATGTCTATAAATTACTGTATGTATTGTGTGTATGGAACATTTAGACAAGTCTACTTCATAAACTAAGAGGTTAGTTTAAAGTACAGAGGTTAGTTTAAAGTATTCAAAAGTATACTTAAAATAAACTATAAATATACTTTAAAGTGTACTAAATAAATTAAAAAGTGGGCCAATTTAGTTTACTTAGTATATAAATAAGTATACTTACAAAATAAACTTGAAGAATACTTTTTTGTAAGGTGCACACACAGACCGACAGACGTTTCTGGAATTAATAGGTAGATATGGAATTTGTAGAAATAATGTGCCTTGGTAAATGTTATGGTTTGAGCTTTGGGGCATTAACAAAATGTTGCTTGTTGAAATTGTTGAGGCCAATAAAATGCTTTGAACAGCTCCTTAGTCAAATAACAAGTCTTGAGTTTCAGATAATTGGCACCCCAGCTGCTGGAACAAGGATGCACAACAGATTGGTCTTGTTAACAGTTTGTTTGGGTTGTCCTTGATCAATAAAAATCCCTTGCTCTTTATACACCGCATTCCAATTTATTATGCAAATTGGAATTAAGTGTCATGAACATTAAATATTTAGTTTTTCAATAAAACTCATGGATGGTATTGTGTCTCTGGGCTCTTTGGGTCACTGAAATCAATCTCAGACACCTGTGATAATTAGTTTGCCAGGTGAGCCCAATTAAAGGAAAACTACTAAGAAGGATGTTCCACATTATTAAGCAGGCCACAGGTTTCAAGCAATATGGGAGAAAAAAAAAGGATCTCTGCTGCAGAAAAGCGTCAAATTGTGCATTTGAGGTATTTCACGAACTAAAGCATGATCATTGTACTGTGAAGAGACTTGTGGTTGATTCAGAGCACAGATGGGTTCGTGCATATAAAGGCATAATGCTAAATTGCCATTACAAAGCAGCAAACAGGTATTTGAATGCTTGCAGTTGTGCATAAACCTACTATTTGGCCACCCCTAACCAATGCTCACAAGCAGAAATGGTTGCGATGGGTCCAGAAATACGTGAAGACTAATTTTCAAACAGTCTCGTTTACTGATGAGTGCCTTGCTTCCCTGGATGGTCCAGATGGATGGAATAGTGGATGGTTGCTGGATGGCCACCATGTTCCAATAAGGCTGCGACATCAGCAAGGAGGTGGCAGTGTCATGTTTTGGGCCGGAATCATAAGGAGAGAGCTGGTAGGCCCCTTTAGGATCCCTGAAGGTGTGAAAATGACCTCTGCAAAGTATATAGAGTTTCTGACTTCATGGTACAAAGAGAACAACCGTGCCTTCTGTAGCAATATCATCTTCATGCATGACAAGGCACCATCTCATGCTGCAAAGAATACTTCTGTGTGGGCATAAAAGGAGAGAAATTCATGGTGTGGCCCCCATCCTCCCCTGACCTCAACCCAATTAAGAACCTTTGGTACATCCTCAAGCAAAAGATTGCTGAGGGTGGGAGGCAGTTTGCATCAAAACAGCAGCTCTGGGAGGCTATTCTGACATCCTGCAAAGAAATTCGAGCAGAAACTCCATAAACTCACAAGTTCAATGGATACAAGAATTGTGAAGGTGATATCAAAGAAGTTACATGTTAACATGCAACTTGACCTGTTAAGATGTGTTTGATTAAAATAGCTTTTGATTTCAGTAAATATGACATCCTAATGATGCAAATTCAACAAATGACCACTGTCAGTTCTTTACAACCTATAAAATGTTTTGAAACAGCATAATATTTTGGAACAGTGCATTTTTCATTGGATGGTTTGTTCAATGAAATTTGACTTATACCTTAACGGTTGGTGATCTCTATAGAAAAGCCAATTCTCAATTTCAGCTTCCTCACCAGCTAAGTAATATGTGTATTAAAAGAGAGATTGTCATCTAACCAAATTATCAGGTGTTTATAGGTAGGGACACATTCTAAAACAGAAACATCAAGAGAAATAATGTTAAGATTATCCAAATGTAGATTTTTTTAGATATCGTTATGCTTGCCCATTTTTCCTGCTTCTTCATATTGTTTTAAACTTGATGCGTTAGAAGCAGGACAAGATGGGCAAGTGTAAGGACTTATGCGACTATGACAAGAGAGAAATTGTGATTTCTAGACGACTGGGTCAAAGCATCTCCCAAATTTCAGCTCTGGTGTGTTGTTCCTGGTTAACAGTTGTAAGTACCCATCAAAAGTGGTCCAAGGAAGGAAGGAAAAGGGGTGAACCGGTGACAAGGCCATGGGCGGCCAAGGCTCATTGATGCACATGGGGAGTGAACGCTGGCTCATAACCGACGAGCTACTGTAGCTCAAATTGATGAAAAAGTTCATCCTGGTTCTGATAGAAAGGTGTCAGAACACACAGTGTATTGCAGTTTGTTTTATTAGGGGCTGCTGTTTTTTGGTGGTACAAGGGGGACCTACACAAGGCCGGTGGACATAATCTTATCACTGAACAGTGTTTAAGCATGGTAAAAATTTTGTTAAATGACTAAGCATATTTTTCTTTTTAGATGTTGGACAATATACCCCAACAATTTTTTATTTTATCATTAATACCTATTGTAAGATTTACAGTGAACAATGCAAATTGGAGAGGAATGGTGACAGTTTCATCAGTGCAGAAGAGTGGTTGTTTCAAACAAATATCACAACACCAGCACCTCTACTCATCAGCTCTAAAAACATTATACCAATCTGAAGCAATAAAATAATCTACTGTATCTGTGATGTTTCAGAAAAAACAAAAAATCAGGACTGGTCTGAGAAATTAAAAGCTTGAAAAAAATCCTGTTTGGGCAATATATTATGTACTGTAGTTGTTAATGTAAAAACCCTTTACAGGTCTTAAAAATGTAGATCTCTAATAAATACAGGATTTCTACTAGCAGTTTGAAAAATTTAAATCAGGATATTGTATTGGAACTTTAGTCAAATTATCTTTTTTATAGTAGAGCACTTAACCCTACCTTCTCACGTGTTTTATAGTAAAGTAGAGCACTTAACCCTACCTTCTCACGTGTTTCATAGTAAAGTAAAGCACTTAACCCTACCTTCTCACGTGTTTTATAGTAAAGTAGAGCACTTAACCCTACCTTCTCACATGTTTTATAGTAAAGTAGAGCACTTAACCCTACCTTCTCATGTGTTTTATAGTAAAGTAGAGCACTTAACCCTACCTTCTCACATAATTTGTTTTGGAGAAGTGTGCCAGCTGAAAGTGACTGATTCTATTTGAGTTGCAGACATTGAAACTTCAGGAAAATAACACCACTGGGTGGCAGTAAACCTTTTTATTTTACAGAGTCACAATTTCTGGTCACAATTTCCTTTCAGTGTCTTTACACTCCATACTGCAGTCCAGTGTTATTCCACCTAGGTACGTTCATTGACCTTCAACTTGTTTGTTGCTGTCCTTTGTTAGAAGTCAGCAGATTTCCTCTCCTAAAGCCTCTCTCTCTGACTGCGATATGTCATCCACACTATTACATTTACCATCAGTCATTTAGCCATACCGGCCAGGTCGTACCATCCTAAGTGATCTATTATTATGATTATTACGATTCATTTCAGTGTAGCAGGATTTAGGGAAGAGCAGAATCTAAAAATAACTTCCTCTGAGGAGGCAGGACGGATGATGTAGCTGATCGCCTCAAGATCCCCACAGAGAAGATGGTTATCATCCATGGGTTTAAGGCGTTCAGGGAATGTTGAAATGAATGTACTTAATGACGAAATGACTGCTCAGCAATAAAAAAAACTGTTTTTGTTGTGGTTGTAACATTTGATGTACAGACTTTTAACCTTTACCAGGGTCAAAACATGGTAAAATGATGGGGTTATATTTACAGTACTAGATTCTTTAGTACTAGTAGTTACAACAGTGCATTAACGGTCTCTCAAATGAATCCCCAAACTGACTGGGTGAAAAATCTATTTGGCCCTTGAGCATGGAATGCTAAACTACTCCTGCAAGTCACTGTGGATGAGAATGTTTGTTTTTAGATTACTGGAAAAAGATTTTACTGTAACATTTCAGTACAGATGTATTTCAGTTCATGGATCAGTTTCAAGAAAATTATTTTTAGTACAATGCTCCATTCATTGTCAGAACAGCAGTCTTCGTACTTTCCTTTGGCAATTGCATGAGTTGGCTACAGTGCTCCAACATTAGTGAAATGACAGCAAATACCAGGTCTGTGATAGTTCAGGTTGAATGCGGGTATAAGTCGTCTCTCTTCAACATTTTCCTGGGCCTGCTGGCACAGAATAAACAATATTTTTAGTATCGGTAAAAACCCAGAAAGTCTGGCTGCTCCCTAATGAGAATCAATGTCTGCCACGGAGGGGTTGAGACCTGCACTGGTCTTCACTAAAGGTGCGGTGGCTGTCACTTGCCAAGTTGGAGAAAACCTCACAGAAACACAGAGCCCACTAACACAGGAAGTGATGTAAATAGTGAAGTACCTGTCCAGCTTGTACAGGAGGGACCAGAATAACTGCAGACCAGTGGTATAAAAGCAGACAGCTGGACAAGTCTTGTTTCTTCCTGTTGTGTGTGGACCTGAAGGAAGAACAACTTTTGCTTTTTCATTTTGGGCCTCAATCAATTTTGAGGGGGTAACGGATAACAGAATATCCCTTTGGGTTTCCTCAGCCTTCCTGCGCTTTTCAGGTACTTGGGTATCACTGGGCACCACGGTGTGTTCAAATATAGTCAGACAAATTGACAACATCCCCCAGCTTACTGGCTTGTGCTCTTGTGACTACACAAGCTGGGAATGCATGGGGAAACGCTTTAGACAGATTGCCATTGTCACACAGATTGTCATTTCATTTTATTGTTGTTGTGATTTTTCCAGATTTTTTCTTCCTATCCAAATTCCCACTAAACCTGCCTTGTCAGCAGCTTCGCAACTCCTTGTACAGATCTGTGGGAGGACGAGGGGCGCGTACATGGTTCATCCAACCACATGTCACCGAGGCCGCCAATTCCTTTCGCACTGTTCACCCAACACGGAAGCCTTTAGTCAAATCATGCACAGGATGTCTATACTTCTGCGATTGAATTTACAGCCACTCGATGTGAACACAAGGAGTCCCTGGAGAGCGATGTGGCAGGAAAGAAAAAAATAAAAAATAATCTGACTCATCTAATACAAATCCCAGGCAGCACCATGCCAATTTTGCACTGCCTTGTGCAGGTTCAGGCTCGAACCCATGACATTGTAATGTAGACTGTCCTGCAATGCAGCGACTTAGGCCACTACATCTCTCAAGGTATTATTTTAGGGGCTGCCTCACTAGACAGAGGACGACTACTGCGGGATGATGTCACTGTTCTTCTCTCATCATCAAGGCGCAAGAAACACAGTCTTGTGGGTTAGCACGTACTTGTTGGCCAAGACAGCTGCCTGGGCCAAGGCCGCCACCTTCTGTTTGTTTAAGTGCACTACTAGGGATGCTCTGAGTATCTTTGTCCGTGCTTGCAATGGGTGTGGCCTTCCCAGGAGTGGGTGGAGCTACCTGATTCTTTAAGTAAATGTCCATCTGAAGAGGTAAATACGATACAAAAAGGTTGTTGAAAATGTGTACTTCTTTACCTTGCTTCTATGATCTGAGTGTCCAGAGCCATTTCACCAGGTCAAGTTCAGATTTATTTTTCGAGAGGGTTAGGGATTTTCTTTAAAAAAATTGGGTAACCTAGATTAGATGTACTGGCTAGATGAAGAAGCATGAAATAAAACTAATAAGTGTCTCTATGCTAGCAAAATATACATCATAGTTCTATAAGATTTTCTAGGTCAGAAATTGCATGAGTTCAGAATCTAACCCATGCTGCAGAAACACACATATGGGCCAGATGCAGCAAATTAGCCCACTGGACCACGCCAGGGTACACATCACTAATTCACAAATGGTCATCTACCATGGTTCACTGGTCCTGCAGTGTTCGAATCTCAAGGAAGCTATCACCATGACAACAGATTTAACAGCTGCCATTGTTAAAATTGAAGGACACCTTATTGCTAGGATTTTCAGGGTTTTAGGTTGAGTATTTGTAAAGAACTTTGTCACAACAAATTAATTTGGTCGATTGATTGATTGATTGATTGATTGACTGAAGGAAGGAAACCTTTGAAACATCACTGTTATATTCAAATGAAATGTTACCTTTTAATTTGTATTTACCAGGTGGGCGGATTGATTTTTTTTATTTACCAGGTGGGTGGATTGATTTTTATTTACCAGGTGGGCGGATTGATTTTTATTTACCAGGTGGGCGGATTGATTTTTATTTACCAGGTGGGCGGATTGATTTTTATTTACCAGGTGGGCGGATTGATTTTTATTTACCAGGTGGGCGGATTGATTTTTATTTACCAGGTGGGCGGATTGATTTTTATTTACCAGGTGGGCGGATTGATTTTTATTTACCAGGTGGGCGGATTGATATTTATTTACCAGGTGGGCAGATTCTCATTTGCAACGATGACCTGTTGAAGTTGAAGATGACGATGTAACACATGAATTACACAACTATATGCAAAGTAAAAGAACTGCAACAAAGGTACATTAGCTAGTTAATACTTAATAAAGCTAGACTTACATAATTTACATCTATAATATTTCTGTCACAATTGTATTTATAACAGCAATTAACCACAGAATATTCACAAGTATGTTAATGATAGTGTCACGTTTAGTGTGTGTGTATGAGGAAGGGAGACCGAGGCATGGGCGGAGTTAAATTAAATTTAATGTAGATTAAATTTATTGAACCATCCAGGGGTTATATCTGCCAGTACAGTTGCAGGTGAACCAGTATAGCAAGTGCACAATGATAACATATATATGGGACGCTGAAAACAAATATACAGGTCCTTCTCAAGAAATTAGCATATTGTGATAAAGTTCATTATTTTCCATAATGTAATGATAAAAATTAAACTTTCATATATTTTAGATTCATTGCACACCAACTGAAATATTTCAGGTCATTTGTTGTTTTAATACTGATGATTTTGGCATACAGCTCATGAAAACCCAGAATTCCTATCTCAAAGAATTAGCATATCATGAAAAGAGTCTCTAAACAAGCTATTAACCTAATCATCTGAATCAACTAATTAACTCTAAACACCTGCAAAAGATTCCTGAGACTTTTAAAAACTCCCAGCCTGTTTCATTACTCAAAACCTCAATCATGGGTAAGACTGCCGACCTGACTGTTGTCCAGAAGGCCATCATTGACACCCTCAAGCAAGAGGGTAAGACACAGAAAGAAATTTCTGAACAAATAGGCTGTTCCCAGAGTGCTGTATCAAGGCACCTCAGTGGGAAGTCTGTGGGAAGGAAAAAGTGTGGCAAAAAACGCTGCACAACGACAAGAGGTGACCG
>JACXGM010010220.1:0-11177 GCA_016801145.1 Umbra pygmaea | reverse complement strand
GCATGTGCAGGAAATGGGCTACAGGTGCCGCATTCCCCAGGTCAAGCCACTTTTGAACCAGAAACAGCGGCAGAAGCGCCTGACCTGGGCTACAGAGAAGCAGCACAACAAAACAACAACAAATTTTGCTTGTCATTTGGAAATCAAGGTGCCAGAGTCTGGAGGAAGACTGGGGAGAAGGAAATGCCAAAATGCCTGAAGTCCAGTGTCAAGTACCCACATTCAGTGATGGTCTGGGGTGCCATGTCAGCTGCTGGTGTTGGTCCACTGTGTTTTATCAAGGGCAGGGTTAATGCAGCTAGCTATCAGGAGATTTTGGAGCATTTCATGCTTCCATCTGCTGAAAAGCTTCATGGAGATGAAGATTTCATTTTTCAGCACGACCTGGCAACTGCTCACTGTCCCAAAACCACTGGTAAATGGTTTACTGACCATGGTATTACTGTGCTCAATTGGCCTGCCAACTCTCCTGACCTGAACCCCATAGAGAATCTGTGGGATATTGTGAAGAGGAAGTTGAGAGACGCAAGACCCAACACTCTGGATGAGCTTAAGGCCGCTATCGAAGCATCCTGGGCGTCCATCACACCTCAGCAGTGCCACAGGCTGATTGCCTCCATGCCACGCCGCATTGAAGCAGTCATATCTGCAAAAGGATTCCCGACCAAGTATTGATTGCATAACTGAACATAATTATTTGAAGGTTGACTTTTTCTTTTCTTTTTTTGTATTAAACACTTACTTTATTGGTCAGATGAAATATGCTGATTCTTTGGGAATTTTGGGTTTTCATGAGCTGTATGCCAAAATCATCAGTATTAAAACAATAAATGACCTGAAATATTTCAGTTGGTGTGCAATGAATCTAAAATATATGAAAGTTTAATTTTTATCATTACATTATGGAAAATAATTAACTTTATCACAATATGCTAATTTCTTGAGAAGGACCTGTATGTATACAGTATGTAGAGCTTATGCATAAACTCAAGCAAAATACCACACTTTTCACAACTTACTCAGGTTTGAGTACAGCTCCTCTTGACAACAGCACACTAAAGTAATTCTGCTTAACAGATAGTAATGAACCGTGCCCTCCTGTTCATCAAAGCTTAAATAGAGACAAGGTCTCTCAGCTGAAAGTAATCAGCAAATGAGTTAACATGCCCCAACTAACCTCTAACATACCTGTCTATAGCTTGTACTGAACAGGGGAGAGCGCACCTACTCAACATAACCAGTACTAGTACTGGAATGAAACGGAACACAACATACAAAATTACCAGTAATATACATCGTAATACATGAGTCCGTATTCTCAGTCGCTTATATCCCACACCTGGCCATAGTTTCTGCCAAGGTGTGACAGATAGAAACACTAATGTTGCCTAAAAGTTATCTTTCTTGCGTTCAAATCACTGTATAATTTCTCTGACATTTACGGTGGCCAAGTTGCGAATTACCGAACGCGCGGAAGTGTTTTTAGTGACTTTCATGTCGGAAATATGATCGGTACAACGATTTTGATCTATTTAGGGGTCTGGGGTGTGCTTTTAAAGGCATGGACCACCCAAATATCTGCCAAATTTGTCAGATGTTTTCTGACCTTGAAAATAATCTAATAGTCTAAAGTAAGGAAACAGCTGGCAAATTTAGATTATAGGGTGGTCTATGCCTTTATTGTTAGTGAAGCACAGGCCTAGATGCTGTATAGTAGTAACACATATTCAGTGCAGCAATAACACTAGAGTAGGTGGCATAATGACCGAGGCTGTGGGAAAGGGAGTTTGCCAAACATACTAAGACAGCTGTGCAGGTGAGAGTGTGCAAAATACATTAACGGCCAAAGAGAGCGGGTGGAGTCAACATGTACATTGGTCTGACAGTAGATTTGATAGTAATACTTTAATGGTAGGTAGAGGGACAGTGGATGCGAGCTTCAATGACTTTTGCCGTACGGTCAAATCATTAGCAGTGGAGAACTGGAAGGAGAGGGGGCAAAGGAGTGGCAGGCTTTTATGGAAATCAGAGATATACCTGCTTGAACACAGATTAAGAGAGGATGATGCTCTGGAGATTAATGATTTTAGCTAAGGTGGGGTTTTGCCAATTAGACACTTGAAAATAAGGTGATACCAGTGTGTTTGTCACCGGGTGTGTAGCGAAGGCCATCCGATTAGTGTATAGAGGTTGTTATAGATGGGTGTTATATGGAGCATTGGTGATAAAACGTATGCTGCTCTGGTACAACATGTACACTGTAAACCGGAACTCAAAAAAATTAATGTAACTGATTACTTCAAAATTTTAGAGTTCATGAAATTAACAGTCACTGTGTCCTGCCATCATGTAACGGTTTTGACAACACTTCCAAACAAAATGTACAAAGAAAGACTCTGAAAAACATTACACTGATTAAAGGAAAGCAGTTTCAAGTCACTGTAAATCTATTATGGACAGTATTTTGTTTGTAAAGCTGCACATTTTCTCATACTAACTTAAAATGTTTAAGATTCATGAACTCAAAAAAAAAAGAAAATCATTGTTCAAGTCACATACAATGTTTAAAGGTATTTTTTAAGTATTCCAAACTCAATTGAATTACTTGAATTCAAAACTTTTGAAGTAATCAGTTAGCTTAATTTGTTTGAGTTCTGTTTACTATTCAGGTTTACAGTGTAGTTTCCTAAGAAGAGAGTTGGATGTGGATCTGTAAATGACATCACCAAAGTCTAGTATTGGGAAGATGTTAATTTTCACAAAGGCAAGTTTGGCAGGAAGAGTGAAGGAGGCTTTGTTACGCAATAGGAAGCCAATCCTTTATTTAAATTTGGAATGGAGCTGTTTGATATGGGTCTGGAAGAACCAGACCCCTATGTATTTGTAGTTGTCTACATATTCTAATACAGACCCTTCAAGGGTGGTGATGCTTGGTGGGCAGGCAGGTACAGAGTGTGTTCGGTTGAAGAGCATGAATTTAGTTTTACTAGAATTTAAAAGTAATTGAAAGCCACGGAAGGAATGTTGTATGTTATCAAAGCTTTCTTGAAGGTTTTTTAACACAGAGTCCAACGTTGGGCCGGACGTATAGAGAATGTTGTCGTCTGCATAGAGATGGATCATAGAGTCACCTGCAGCAAGAGCAACATCATTTATATATACAGAAAATAGAGTTGGCCCGAGATTTGAACCCTGAGGCACCCCCATTGAGGTCTGGAAAGTAGGCCGTCTGACTTAACACACTGAAATCTATCTAAAAATGTATTAGTGAACCAGGCAAGGCAGTCCTTGAAAAACCCAGGCTCTTTAATTTGCCAACAAGGATATTGTGATTGACGCAGTCGAAGGCCTTGGCCAGGTCAATGAAGACTGCTGCACAGTATTGTCTTTGGTCAATCTCAATTAATATGTTGTTTAGGAATTTGAGTGTGGCTGAGGTGCACTCGCGACCGGCTCGGAAACCGGATTGCATATCAGAGTTGTGCGGTGGGATTCAAAAAGGTTGATCATTTGTTTATTGATAAGGCTTTTCGAAGACCTTTGAGAGGCAGCGCAGGATGATCTGTAGCAGTTTGGGTCTAAAGTGCCCCCCCTGCAGCAGCTTTCCAATCTTTAGGGATCTCGGATTAATCAATGGTGATGGAAGTAGCAATAATTACTTCTAGGGTACTTCGTTGGTGACCCCTGACTACAAAGGTTGTTGTGTGCTAGGTTCCCCATGGTGTAATGGAAGGGATCTCTAATAATTTACAGACTGCAGATATTATATTAAACAAACAATATACTGTACGGATTGTAAGAAGCATGCGCCTGTGCTGTACTGGGTTCCCTTTACACCCTGGAGAAAACGCTAACAACTCAATTTGTCATTGTATAATATCACACTCTGGGTAAATGACCATGTGGTAGACAATGATCCTCTCCATGTCACATGGTAGGAGTGGCCTACCAGGCACGTTTCAATCTAGGAGTGTGGAGAGCCAGACATTCCAAGATCTGAGGATGGAAAGTAGGATGTGATCGTTCACACGTCAAAAGGCTGCAGACTGATGTAAGAGCATAAGAACAGAGAAGAGAGAGTTAGATTGGGCTATGATTATAAGTCACTGCCTCCAGTGCACATGTATTGCTGCAGTATGGGTTCGAATCCATCCCACATGTCTTTCAGCAAGGACTCTGATCTAGCTTTCTCTGTTTTCTCTGACAAACAAGAAAATAATTAATCTATAGTAAAAAGTGCTGGATCAAAAGCCTAGCAAACATTCTGCATTGTTTCCTGAACGTTGTGGGAAGGTTGTGCTTAATAACCACAGAACAACCACACTCTCACCAAGTGTAATTCCATGGAATTAGTCTACTATCAGGCGGAAGCTAGTGTGCTGGCTTGGATTTTTGTGATTTTAGGGGCAAGGCCACTTAAGGAAGTGCCCAATTTGCTGCACCTGCTGCTGTGAAAACAGGAGGAGGTGGAAACGAGAGCTCCTCTTCAAGTAACGGGAGCTCCTCGGGCCAGGGTGGAAACGGGAGCTCACTTTCCAGCTGTATGGGCTCCTCCATGTCCTGGCGAGGCACAGCTTGCTGGTCTTCCGGCGCGGGCTCAGTAGGCGGAGCCTCTGTCGTCCTCCTCTCCTTCTCCTACGGCGTCTTCACAGAGGGTGGAGCTGCAGGCTCAGACGCGGAGGGCTCCACAGGTTCAGGCCCGGAGGACTCCATTGAATGCCCTGGGAAGAGGAGCGGAGCGGAGATGGTGGGCAGGCCAAAGGGAACATACGTCCACCAGGGTGACTGCTGGGAGGACTCTGGTATTACTGGTCCAGACAGAGGAGGGTCCCGCAGGTCGATCAGCACCCCGAACTTCCGGGGGTGCGGGACAGGCAGTGAGGGAGACTCTAGCTGAATAGAGCGGCCGGCTGCTAGAGTGGAGTTGGGGCACGCCGCTGGCCAACTAGGGTGCACGCTCTGGAGATCTTGGTCTCCCTCACCTGCAGATTAGGTCACTGTCCGCTTCACCAACGTCCCCTCTGACCTGCTGCTCCTGCTTCTCTATGTCATCCTGCATCCAAGCGGGCTGTAGATACCCGCTTGTCCCCCCCCCCCAAGAAATTTCTCGGAAACCCCATGGTAGTTGTCCCAGCCCGATGAGTGGGGGGGTGGGGGGTAGCTAGCCCAAGCCTGTTGAGGTTGTTGCTCCTTACTTGGTGGCCAGCAGCTCCTCTCTTGGGCTCCGCCAATCCTACTTAACACCCAGTAGGGAAAGCCGAATGTCGTCAGAGGATTTCTATTTTTTCCATTCAGCCCAAGTTGGCCACTATGGCTGAAATATTATTAGCGATGCATTAAAGCCACACAAAAGGGCATCGGCTGCCATGAATATCGTGGCTGTCGTGAAATTCCTTCCCTGGTGCCAAGTGCTTTACCAATACACAGCCGTTAACTTCTGTCTATTTAAACAGACACACATTTCAATGGAAACAAACATCTATTCCAATCAGGGGTGACCAACTGACTAACACACTTGAACACAATTAACACACAAAACACACATGCCAGGAGAAAATGACTTACAAGGAGAGACACAAACCAGGATCTAAACACACTTACTAATGTTGGGAGCGTAACCAGGTTTGTAGCCAGGTGTGTATGGTTGAAGACAGAAACAAACAATCCATTGGTTGAAGACAGAAACAAACAATCCATTGGTTGATATATATCAATATATAGATACATATCAGTGAGGAATAGAGCTATGGATCACACTCTCACCAAGTGCTTAAAAAGTGTTTCTTAGGATGTTATGTGTGCGATCTGGGTGGTGATTCTGGGGAGATGTGTTTAATCTCGCACAGATGCTGCATGATTAATACGTCTAAGCTTGTCAAATGTCGGGGGTTAGCCCATGCCAGATGTCATAATGCAGAGGGGGTCAGTCAGACCACAGGAAGAATGGACCTTCATTAAAGGATCCACAGTGTTTGTCGATCTGTTTTAACTCAGGGACAGAAAAGCTACGGTCCTTCTTCCTTAGGAAAATAAAACAGAAAAATCTCCATCAGCTAACCCTTAATATTATCATTACAGGGCTAAGTATGGTCAGTAGAGAGTGAAATCAAATAGTAGTAAAGTCTCCATCAAATCATTGAACCTGTCCAGCTTACAAGATATCCGTAATCCTACTGTTGACTGTTGCAGACCTAATCTGCATGTTAGGGGTCGCCTTGGTTTTAACCCATGTTAATCACTTCTCCCCTGGCTCATTACTAAACCTTTGTCCTGGCCTGTTCAGGACAAACACAGAGAAAGGAAGCTTGTCGAATACTAAATAAATGCCAGGCGCTAGGACTACAGAAACAATTGCAGGCAAAAAAAATTGACAGTGCATATGGAAAGTATTCCAGTGTTGTAGTCAAGACCACCTAACCCGAGACCAAAACAAGACCAAGACCTGAGTGTATCGAGACCGAGACAAGACCAAGACTTTTAGCGGCCGAGACCAAGACCAAGGGAGGGCGAGACCGAGTCAAGACCAAGACCAGCGTCCCACACCACATGACACAATAAAATGTGAAACATGATCAAAAGAGCTTCTCAAATTGATCTGAAAGATCCACATTCCCATAAAACACATAGATATTAAACATTCATAGATGAAATAAACTTAACCATCTTTTCAATTCTCCTGGGTGACTTCCATCATTTAGTACAGAATATAAAACAATTATTCATTGTTCATCACTAAATTCTTTCTTTTTCTCCGCCTTTTATAAACAATACATAAAGTTATGCTGTTTTTAAACCAACAATAATCCTTTTTTTTTCAAAACTACATAGCTAAATGTGTAAAAAAAGTCAAACATTCATCATTTAAAATGCAGAAAAGCTGTGTATTGTAATGAATACAGTAATTATATGTGAAATGTTGATATTTAGGAACAACTATTGTAAGAGTCTTTTATAGCTTTTATGTGTAATCAAAGCAACAAAAGATAGGTTATCTAATACAAAGAGGTCAGAAAGTCAGTGGCCTAAATGCATGTGATTTTTAAAAGTACAACATTTATTTAATTTGGAGCAGTTTCATTAAAAAGTAAACACAATATAAATCAATGGTATTTTGGCTATCACATTTTTCAAATAGGTAAACAAGAAAGTTAAATGATTGATATGGTATGAGCCAGAGTGTGTGCTGGTAAAAAGTTATATATTTGATCTGCAAATGTAAATTGGAACTTAAAATGTAGCTCTCTGAAAGTAACGTGCCATGTGCCATAATAATACGTTCAGCTTATATAGCGCTTTTCAAGAACACAAAGCGCTTTACACAGTGAGGGGGAAAGCCCACCTCATCCACCACCAATGTGTAGCACCCACCTGGGTGATGCACGGCAGCCATTTTGCGCCAGAACGCTTACCACACATCAGCTATCAGGTGGAGAGATGAGTAGTTATATATGCCAATTTGGGAGGAGGGGGATTATTAGGTGGCCATGATTGAGGTGAGTCCTGGTAGGGAATTTGGCCATGACACCGGGGTTAACAGCCCTACTCTTACGATAAGTGCCATGGGATTTTTAATGACCAAAGAGAGTCAGGACACCCATTTAAACGTCCCATCCAAAAGACGGCACCATAAGCAGGGCAGATGTCCCCGTCACTGCCCTGGGGCATTGGGATTGATCTTCAGACCAGAGGGAAGAGTGCCCCCTACTGACACTCCAACACCACTTCCAGCAGCACTGGTCTCCCATCCAGAGACTAACCAGGACCAACCCTGCTTAGCTTTAGAAGCAAACCAGCAGGGCAATACAGGGCTCTATGCTGCTGGCCATACAATAACCTATTTAATTTAGTCATTTATTATATAAGTTGAGGCGCATTACTCAGTCTCCACTCTCTGCTGATATCTCTAGGTTAGCTCTCTCACCCAAACGAGGGAGCATCACCTCGGCTTGTAGCTTTAATATCGGGAGCTGTATGCAGCTGACATTAGCTAAGGTCGATGTAACTTAACATTAGCTACACACGATCATTAGATTACTCACCGATCAAATAAGACTACGGCGGGACAAAACTTTGCTTTGGAGCAGACTCGTTAACATCGAGGGCATAAAATATCGATGGTTCATAAAACTTAGAACCCAGAGCCATATATAAAGATGGCTTTATATATGGCTCTGTTAGAACCGGTTCTCGAGTGGAACCAGTTTTCAATTCCCATCCGAGACAGGTTGCTAATGTTAGCTAGCCAGCTTTGCTAACATCGCTCTTACTAGAGTCTTACACTTACCTTTCTTTGTGTTTCCTCTCTAAGTGACGATAAAAGTTTGATGTAGTCCCCACCGTCTCTGAAATCGAAGCACTGCAGCATTTACAAGAAGCTGTATGCTTTATTCTGGATGTTGTTTTACAAAATATTCTTTATGATTTTTGTAGCCAAATTGTATTACTGAAGATTTTGCAGACATCTTCTCCCTCTCCCAGACAACCACGGCTCACTTTCTTGGGAGTGCGAGTGAAAGGGGGCGGAGATGGGGGACAGCGATAACAAAAATACACAATTAGCAATGACCAATGAGTCACATTATAGCTTGGATTTGAAACAGTACGTTTTACTTCCAATAAAAGCAAGGATGTTAACAAAAAAATTTACAATATACTGGCAATTTAGTGATATTTCCACAGTTATGGTCTAGACTGGTCTTGAAAAAAAGTCCAGAGACCTCAATGTCCGAGACCGAGTACAAATTAGGTTGAGACCGAGACCATCAAAAACTGGTCACCAAGACCGAGTACTACAACACTAAAATATTCATAGCGCTTCACTTTTTCCACATTTTGTTATGTTACATCTTTATTCCAAAATGGATTAAATTCATTAATTCCCTCAAAATCCTACAAACAACACCCCATAATGACAATGTGAAAGAAGTGTGTTTAAGATATATAAATTTAGCAAATTTGTTTAAAAAAAAATGAAAAAAGCACATGTACATTCACAGCCTTTGCCATGCCACTCAACATTGAGCTCAGGTGCATCCTGTTTCAACTGATCATCCTTGAGATGTTTCCACAACCTGATTTGAGTCCACTTGTGGTATATTCAGTTGATTGGACATGATTTGGAAAGTCACACACCTGTCTATATAAGGTCCTACAGTTAACAGTGCATGTCAGAGAACAAACCAAGCCATAATGTCCAAGGAATTGTCTGTAGACCCCCGAGACAGGATTGTGTCTAGGCACAGATCTGGGGAAGGGTACACAAAAATATCTGCAGCATTGACTGTCCTAATTAACACAGTGGCCTCTCTCATCCGTAAATGGAAGTTTGGAACCACCAGGACCCTTCCTAGAGCTGGCCGCCTGGCCAAACTGAGCGATCGGGGGAGAAAGGTCTTAGTCAGGGAGGTGACCAAGAACCTGATGGTCACTCTGACAGAGCTCCAGCATTTCTCAGTGGAGAATGGAAAACCTTCCAGAAGAACAACCATTTCTGCAGCACTCCACCAATCAGACCTGTATGGTAAGGTGGCCAGACGGAAGCTACTCCTCAGTAAAAGGCACATGAGAGCACGCCTGGAGTTTGCCAAAAGGCAGCTGATGGACAAAGATTCCCAGACCATGAGAAACAGAATTCTCTGGTCTGATGAAACAAAGATTGAACTCTATGTCCTGAATGGCAAGCGTCATGTCTGGTGGAAACCAGGCACTACTCATCACCAGGCCAATACCATCCCTACAGTGAAACATGGTGGTGGCAGCATCATGCTGTGGGCATGTTTTTCAGCTGCAGTTATTGGGAGACTAGTCAGGATTGAGGGAAAGATGAATGTAGCAACGTACAGAAAAACCTGCTCCAGAGCTCTCTGGACCTCATCTTCCAACAGGCTTCATCTTCCAAAAGGACAACGACCCTAAGCACACAGCCAAGATAACAAAGGAGTGGCTACAGGACAATACTGTGAATGTCATTGAGTGGCCCAGCCAGAGACCAGACTTGAACCCGTTTGAACATCTCTGTAGAGATCTGAAAATGGCTGAGCACTGAAACTACCCATCCAACCTGATGGAGCTTGAGAGTTCGTGCAAAGAAGAATGTGAGAAACTGCCAAAAATGAAATATGTTTTCCAAGCTTGTAGCATCATACTCAAAAAGACTTGAAAGACTGTAATTGCTGCCAAAGATGCTTCAACAAAGTATTGAGCAGAGCCTGTGAATACTTATGTACATGAGCTTTGGTCATTTTTTGTTTTTAATAAATTTGCTAAGATTTCAAACACCCTTCTTTCACATTGTCCTTATAGGGTATGTTTTGTAGAGTGTTGAGGGAAATATCCAATTTAATAAATTTCTGTCACGTATTGAGGATGGATGTGGTGTAGCGGAGAAAGGAGACCAAAGGCAGGAGAATGTTTGCTTTTTAACTAACCTAATCAGGTAGCATCTCGACTTGGATTCATATAGGACAATAATCACATATAGAGAAAGCACAACTTCAGGGGAATAGCTATATTGGGCTCTTACTCACGGCCCAGACGCGACTAGCCATGTACCTGGAAATACGCATACATATATGTAATATCTACTTACAACTCACTATACGTGGCAAGGGCACGACGTAGAGGGTCCATGACAAAAACAAGAACAGGAATGCCAAACAATATATTCAACCGCATGTACAGAGAATTAATGAACTGCGCCTTCCTCTCGTTCACCCGGACTAATATAGAGACTGACCTTGTACCAGCTGAATGCAATAAATGAAATTAGACACAATAAGTCCCGACTAATACCAGGTGAACGAGGAGAAGGTGCCACACCTACAGTACATTATACAGTTCAACCATAGAAACTAACTCAGTGCCTAGAGTAAACCAAATAAACAGAAATAAACAATGTTATATATCTGAGTTTGGAACAATTTCGGAATAACAAAATGTGGAAAAAGTGCTGTGAATACTTTCTACGTATTCTATCCAGTAATGTCTTTGTGGTACACTATGTATTCTATCCAGTAATGTCTTTGTGGTACACTATGTATTCTATCCATTAATGTCTTTGTGGTACACTATGTATTCTATCCATTAATGTCTTTGTGGTACACTATGTATTCTATCCATTAATGTCTTTGTGGTACACTATGTATTCTATCCAGTAATGTCTTTGTGGTACACTATGT
>JACXGM010010219.1:16019-26655 GCA_016801145.1 Umbra pygmaea | reverse complement strand
AACAACCATCATCATGGTACCTCCCTAAACAACCTTCATCATGGTAGCCCCCTAGATAGCATTCATCGTGCTACCTCCCTAAACAACTTTCATCATGGTACCTTCCTAAACAACTTTCATCATGGTACCTCCCTAAACAACCATCGTCATGGTACCTCCCTAAACAACTTTCATCATGGTACCTCCCTAAACAACCATCAACATGGAACCTCCCTAAACAACCTTCATCATGGTAGCCCCCTAGATAACATTCATCGTGCTACCTCCCTAAACAACTTTCGTTGAGGTACCTCTCTAAACAACCTCTGTCGTTGTATCCCCTAAACAATCTTCATCATGGTAGCTCCCTAGACAGAGATCGGCATAAATACAGTAATAGATTACTCTTCTGGGTTGGGCTAAGTTTACAACTTTTGGGAAGTTCCTCAGTAAGACACTAATGACCAGGTAAATTAAGTTCTGTAATTTTTGAATGTTTTTCATTGTTCCAATTGAAGGTTTTTGTTCTTCATAACTCACTGGTACGTTATTAACTTCTTTTACCTGGTCATTATGGTCATACTGAGGAACTTCCCAAAAGTTGTGAACTCAACCCAACCCAGAAAAGTAATCTATTACTGTATTTATGCCCATCTCTGTCCCTAGATAACATTCATTGTGCTACTTCCCTAAACTATTTTGATTTTGGTATCCCCCAAAACAACCTTCTCTATGGTATTTCCTTGAGAAAACGTCTCCATACAGTATATCAGGGTGTTTGTAAATTCACAGTATCCATCTGTCCAGGCCATGGCCTAAAACAAATAGAATTCAGGTGTTTCCAGTAACATAGTTACAGTCCCCATCATTAGAGATCCTTAAAATTGCTTTATCTGGTTTGTTTTAACAAGTACAATTATGAGTGAGGTGTTATTATTTAGTAGTTAAAAAGCTAGCTACAGTAAGTTAGCTTGGGGTGCTTGACATTTCTGTGGAACAATTGGATCAACCTTTCCTGATTCATATTATCTAGAGTAGGGGTGCTCAATCATGCTCCTGGAAAGCTACTGTCCTGTAGGTTCTCTCCAACCCCTGTCAGTTGAAATTATCTTGATTAATCTTTCCTTTAACTAATTACTAGCAGGGCTGGTTCTAGCTGGGGGCAAACACTGCTCGCCTGGTGACACTATATTATGCCGGCAACACAAACTCTGATTTTATTTTTAAAATAATAGCGTTCATAATTCATTATAATAATCATTGTTAATTCATTGCATAGATAGGTAGTGGTTCCATGTTTATGTGTTGCTAAAATCTAGTGAATGTTTAAGTTCAAGTTCAAGTTCAATACCTTTATTTGTCCCCCCAGTGGGGCAATTAATTTCACAGCATAGGAGGACACAAACTTACGAACACACAGATACACATAGTATGATAAAATAACATAATACACATTCAATCAATTGCAATAATGTACAACTAGGAAGTACAACTAGGAATATCCACAGGCAGAGTAATCCAAAAACAGGCAGAGGTCAGACCGGAATAGCAACAATACATGAAAGCATGAATGCTCAGTAAGAAGAATCTTGTACTTACAATACCTCGCAAGGAGGCTATGGATGTGTGTGGCTTATATACAGCATGGAGTGAGCAGGTGTGGTGAATCAGGATAATTGAGTCCGGGTATGGGAACTGTAGTTCTGAGGAGGCATGACTAGGGAAGCTGTAGTCCACAGGAAGTAGAACTGGTGACTGGGAATTGTAGTTCTGAGCAGCATAGACCAGGGAAGTGGCTGTTTCCATGGAAGGGGAACTGGGAAACGTTACAGTAATGTGTAAGCTACCTTTCCCTCCTTGCATTTAGAAGAGAAACAGCAGATGGAACAAAGGAGTGTTTAAATCTGTTCAATTTAGCAAATGGTAGTCTGAGCAATGAACCTGATGGTAGAAACTGAAACTGTTGATATAGAGGATGAGAACAGTCAGTCAAGATGGAGTTTGCCTTCTTAAACAGTTGTTTTTTATATAGATCCTCTAAAGTTTCTTGTGGACACCCAATAATTTTACTACTGCAACTAACGACCCTGTTCAGTAAGTTCCTCTCCTTTACCCTCAAGGATTGGAACCAACAAACAGAGGAGAACGTAATAATAAAACTCAATAAAAGAACGATAAAACAAAGTCAAAGTAGAGTCAACCTGGAATTTAATTGAAAAGTTGTCATTGAAAACATGTTAAATGTTTGTTTTTTGCAATCAGGTTTGCTGAATTAGGGTTGGAATTAACATGTTACTGTAACGGCTCACTCACAGGATGTAATTAGAGTAGGGTTTTAATGAAGAAATGCAGTTATTGTACAAGATGAGAGCAAAGACCAGGCTAAGGAACACGCTTAGACTTAGTATTTCAAGGGTGGTCAGGCAGGCTGGGTCGGTACACGGACAAGATGACTTGGTACAGAATCACAAGGCAAGAGAGGTCTCAGGGCAGGCGAAGATTCGATACACAGGCAGGGCTTGGAACTTACAGAATCGGCAGGCAGGCTTGGTCACAGGCAGGTAGGGTCTAGAATCTTGGTCATAGACAAAAGTACACAAACAGGATCCAAAAACGTAGTCAGAAAATCAAGGCAATGGTCAGGTAATATATGTTCAAAATTAAATCCACAATGCTCAGTAATCCCAGGGAATTACAATACCTCACAATGAGGCAAACAAACTGTTGAGCCTATATACTGAGGAAAGGGTAGTGCAGGTGTTCAGAATTCTGGTGATTGTGATGTGTAGGGTGTGCTGGGTTTGTGGGAGTCAGGATTTCAGTAAGTGGCAGTGACTGGTTGAGAGGACTTCGTGCTGGCCTGTTTGGACCTTCCAGTTACATTTTAGCCAGTTTATTCAGAGCAACTTACAGTAAGTACAGGGACATCCTCCTGGAGCAACTTAGGGTTAGGTGCCTTGCCCAAGGACACAACAACATTTGGAACACATTTGGGAATCAAACCGGTAACCGGTAAAGTCTGACTCTAACCTCTGAGTCATCAGATGCCCTGTCAATTGAAACCTACAGGATGGTAGTTCTCCAAAAGGAGCACTGAATCCCCCTGGACTAGGATGCACTCTGAACACCCTGAGGGTCAAACAACCTGTCACTGCTCAGCTTTTACCAACAGCCATTCCCAAGTGATTTAAAGGCGCCCTAAATCATCAACTTTCTTTAATTCCTTTACTGCTTTTCTCTACGTATGTAGGGTACCTGTACATTGCCATTGAGTTTGCCCCTTATGGAAACCTGCTTGACTTTCTGCGTAAGAGCCGAGTACTAGAGACAGACCCAGCCTTCGCCAAGGAGCATGGCACTGCTTCCACACTTACATCACAACAACTGCTGCAGTTTGCCGTCGATGTGGCCACTGGCATGCATTACCTTAGCGACAAACAGGTAACATATACACACAAAAATATACATACAAACTCTAAAGTTGTGTCATTTAGTTGTGATGGGACAATGCTATGTAACTTAAACTTCAGTTTGTTAGTATTCTTTTTTGTTTCTACAGCAGTGCTCAGGAATTATTGTTAAATATAACAGAAAATATACATGAATTTCTGTAGATAATTCCAAGATGTAATCATCATATTGTCTCCCCTCCTCTCTGTCTTACGTACATTCTCTCTTGCCCCTCTCCCCCTCTAGTTCATCCACAGAGACCTAGCAGCCAGGAACGTTTTAGTGGGAGAGAATCTGGTGGCCAAGATAGCAGACTTCGGTCTGTCTCGAGGAGAGGAGGTCTATGTGAAAAAAACAATGGTGGGCACTAATTGAATATGACTAAAGTAAATTGATACACTGAAAAAAAAAAATATAATAATAACCATTATTTTATAAAGCGCCTTTTAAAGCAGCTTCTCAAAGCGCTGTACATACATACAATTAACAATTTAAAAACATCAACAGGTAAAAGCAAGTTTAAAAAAATAAGTCTTGAGTTGACCTTTAAAAATGGCATAAGACTGTGCTTCCCTAAGTTCTAGAGGCAGAGAATTCCAAAGGACAGGTGCATAGGAGGAAAAAGCCCTGTCACCCATAGACTTTAAGTGAGTTTTAGGAACAACCAGCATGCCTGATTTTGAGGAGCGCAATCTGCGATTTGGAGTGTAAGGGAGTAATAGTTCAGCCAAATAATTTGAAGCCAGGCTATGCAAAGATTTGTACGTAAGCATCATAATCTTGAAATCGACTCTGAACCTGACTGGGAGCCAATGCAGGGATTCCAAAACTGGAGTGATATGGTTGCATATTCTGGACCCAGTTAAAATCCTAGCAGCAGAATTCTGTACATTTTGAAGATTGTGTAGTGTAGATTTAGAAACTCCAGCTAAAAGGGCGTTACAATAGTCAATCCGAGAGATGACAAAGGAATTTATCAGCTTTTCAGCTACTGGGAAGGTTAACATTGGCCGCAGTCTAGCGATGTTTCTGAGATGAAAAAAATATGTTTTAATGTGTTTGACAGACCAACAAGGCTCCTTACAACTAGTAAATAGAAAAGCAAAACACCATATAACTCTGTATCAGGTATACGTCATGTTGAATTCTAAATCACATTCTACAACCGAACTCCATTGTCTTCAATTCACATTGTTGTTTTTCAGGGAAGGTTACCAGTTCGTTGGATGGCGATAGAGTCCCTGAACTACAGCGTGTACACTACCAAGAGTGACGTGTGAGTATCTGCACCACACGCTATTACTCAACTACAAATGTACAGTAGAAATGTACATTACATCAAACTAGAAAACATCTGTACTAAATAGTTGGGCGCTTATGATGCCAGGCTATAATTTTGCCCCCTACGCTGCTGTCAAGAACAACAAATCATATTGGTCCCCCTCTTCTCCCCCAGTCACTGGTGACCCGATAACAGATAAAATGAGGAACTGATAACAGAACCCAGGAAGTCCGAAAGAGTGTAAAGCCAATGGACTGCCATGCAACCACATGGCCTGTCACACACACAGACTATTTATACCCTCGTCAGAACTTGAGTTGAAGGGCCAAGGACTGTAGGACAGCTACAGGAAGTGAAATGAACAAGGGTTCTGTGTGTGTGTGTGTGTGTGTGTGTGTGTGTGTGTGTGTGTGTGTGTGTGTGTGTGTGTGTGTGTGTGTGTGTGTGTGTGTGTGTGTGTGTGCGTGTGTGTGTGCCTGTGTGTGTGCCTGTGTGTGTGCCTGTGTGTGTGCCTGTGTGTGTGCCTGTGTGTGTGTGTGTGCATGTGTGTGTGCCTGTGTGTGCGTGTGTTGAGCCATGTTGACAAGAGCTGAGGCATTATTTTTGTGACACACCACAAAGATAACAGGACCGTTACACTGTGTTTATGTCCTAGAGAGAGACAGAGGGTGAGCTTGTTTACCTAAAGCTGGGTCAATGGGTTCCCCATTCTGTTTTTGTACAGAATGACAGTTAACTGTTTACCTCGCAGTATGTAGTCTACATTACCTTATAGTTGACTATTACATAGAGTTATAATAAGTACAAAGTAAAAGTACTTTTTGCGGTCTGCCTGAGTTCAAAAATTTTGGGAAGTTCCTCATGAGGCCAAAACAATGAGATAAAGGGAGTTACTATCTAACCAGTGACATATAAAATTACTACAAAGACTAAAAAATAGTTAATTGTGTTTACTGGTTAGTTATGAACACTTAATACCTGGTCAAGTAGGTTTAAATTAGGAACTTCCCAAAAAAAGTGAACCCAGTTGAGTATGTTTACTTTGTACTTTGTACACCTCTGGACATGAGATGGTGACATTGCACAGGTAAGTGTACTGCTGATTATTCTCTCAGTTTTACTGCTGATTTAAAGTCATATGATCTCACGATAACATGACACTGGGATGCATTTTAATGGAGTGCTATTACAAAATACTTTATCATTGTAATAAATAGTAAATTCTCATATTTGTTTTCCTTCCCTTATCACTCTTGTTATTTTCCAGGTGGTCTTTTGGTGTACTTCTATGGGAGATTGTGAGTTTGGGTAAGTTGACTTACAGCAGTGCTAGTTAAAAATTATTAATACATTTATTATTAGAATAGAAATAGCACATAGTGCAGTTGTGTGCTTCACACAGTCATAAAATCTACAGTATGAACCAAACATTCTTGATGTGCCCCCTTAGGTTCCGTTTACATTCCGATAACTTTTAGCCACATATTGGAGACCGCTAGAGAAAAGCTTGAGATGGGACAATAATTTCCATACTTTTCCAATTTACATTATCATGTCTCGAGATGGCAATCGTACATTTGTGGGTGTGTCATTGGATGTCCTTCAAGATGTCTCGAACTGGGTGCGTTAGCACTTCGCTCAGAAACCAGACCAGCACATTGACATACATTTGAAGTATTTCCCTGCAATTCTCATAATACTGGCCCATGATGCTGAAGTGATGAGACAGACGCATAGGAGTACTCAGAAAGAATACTTATTTTAATCTTGGAAAGCACTTCATAAATCAAAAGATTCAAAAGAGACTGCAAGTTTACACAATAGAATGTAGTCTCATCTCAAGCATTTTTTGAGAGAACTTTGCTGAAATCTAGATTAGTGTAAAAAGACTCTGTGTGCCTTGGTTATACATCACAGTTTCCACCACAGCTTTCACACCAGTAACAGGGGCCATGCTAGGGGTAGGGTAGGCAAGCATGTACACAGAGTCAGCAGGATGTTTCCCCCTCTGTCTGCCAGATGACGATAGCGGCAATAAGGATCTCAGTTATGATTATCACAAGACAGAGAATGTCTTTTCCCTATGTCATGGTCTGAATGTAACAGTGAGCCCCCTTTAATTTCTGTGTGTCAGGTGGTACTCCCTACTGTGGGATGACCTGTGCTGAGCTCTATGAAAAACTACCTCAGGGCTACCGGATGGAACAGCCTAGGAACTGTGATGATGAAGTGTAAGGATTTACCTGCCCTTGGTGCTGGAGATGTGTGCTAGTGTGTGTCTGTTTGCTCCAAAATTACTAGCACCTCTGACTGGCAATGCACAATACTTACAAAATATAAACAATGTAATTATAGGGATAAACTTAAAGTGACAAATGTGACCAATGTGACAAAAACTGTACTTTATTAATGTTGCAATGGAACCAACCAAAATCATACAATTATTTAACACAAAATACATTTAATCTGAAGCAAGGTTCCATAATTATTGGCACTCTTCAGTACTTAGTACAACCACCTCTGGCAATGATTACTGCATGGAGTCTCTTCCGGTAACCTGTTTGAAGGTTGAGGAACACGTTTTGGAGGGATTTTGGACCATTCCTCTTTGCATAAACTTTCAAGACCCTTCACATTCTTGGGCTTATCAACTGCCCTCTTCAACTTCATCTTCGATTGGATTGAGATCTGGTGACTGAGATGGCTGTGGCAGAACATTGATTTTGACGTCACTGAACCATTTCTGTGTAGATCTTGAGGTGTCACAATCAGGTGTGGATGTTGTGGTGTTGGAGAGGAAATGGAGACCAAAATAGGGAGGAACGTTCTTGATGTTTAATGAACGTAGAGTGCAGAGAATGGAATGTACTGTAACACCTGATACAAATCAGTCATAGGAACTGCACAAAGTATATATAAAGTTATGATGATTTAACACTGCATCGGGTGCCAGTACTCTACATAACGTACGCCTGTTTCTAACTATGACACATACATATTGTATGACACATAATGAGGTGAAGGCTTAATCAAATAGGTATGCACTCACGCAGAGGCGTCATGCCCATTGAAACTGCCCCCTCGTATTTTTTGAACCAAGTGGATTTTCCTTTTAATATCAGTATTTGTGGGAACCTGTTTCTGTGTGTTGTGCACACTGTGCCCCCTTTATAAAAAATCGGTGCATGACGCTTCTGAACTCACAGTATATACAAGCTTCAGCACAGATCTTAAAATTCCAGTCTCTACAACTCCTCTCCTCTGACAGGAGGTAAACTCTAAATAATGTGGGCCGATCCTCCGGAACGCCGGGATTAAATAGGCATCTTGATTACTCATTACGCACCGGTGTGGATAGTGTTGGGAAGCAAATTAAGTAATCCTGTATATTAGTTAAGACAGGTTGAGCACAGGTAGAATATTAGGGTTAGGAACAGGGAAGAGTGAGGTTTCTGTCTTCTAATGCAGGGCCTGTTGTCTCTCTTGCACTATGGCCTTAGTCTGAGAGCCAGGGCTCTCCTATAGGGGGTAGGAAGAGAGGAGTAGTCAAGGCCTTTTAGATAAGGACCCAGGAGCTAGCAAGGAGTTATGAGACACTTCGTAGTATGGATCATATATGTTCAGACACTCAAGGTTAGAACCTACGTAGGTAGAGGTTGAGGTGACCAGCAAATGTTCTCACATGAGACAGTCACGAGTAGAGGAGAACCTTCTAGAAGGTATGTGAACAACAACCCAACATGTATATAACTCTTTTTTCACACCACGTCTTGATTTCCTTGTTATGAGATGACCCTGTTTCCGTAACGAGAAGTACTTTATTAAACATTCTATTATCAACCACAACCTGACTCCTGAAACCATAATTTCAACAGAGATCATACCAAGCCTGAAATGACCTTTTAACAATAGTCAGCTAGTGAACCATTCACGCGCAATGAGTAACCATTGCAATGAGTAGCATACCGCTCTTCCAGCGCTCAAACAAAACACATACATAAATACAGTAAATAAAACTCAATACATATAACACATAGTCCAACATCAGCCCTGTCCAGTTCTGGCCATCATGACATGAGGTATGTTTTGGGTCATTGTCTTGTTGGAAAGTCCCAGCCTTCTGGTCGAGGCAACCAGATTGTCAGCCAAAATTGCCTGATACTTGGTGGAATTCATTATGCCATCAATCTTGACCAGTGCCCTTGGACCTCTAGAATTAAAACAGCCCCAAAACATCACTGACCCACCACCATATTTCACTGTGGGTATGAGGTGCCTCTCCTTGTATGCATCTCTGTTTCAATGCTAAACATGCCGATTCTGTATCTGACCAAAACTTAACATGTTTGTCTCATCTGACCAGTGCATTTTCTGGTCATAATTTAAATTACGCTTGGCAAACTCCAAGCGCTTGCGTTTGTGTCTTGCAGTCATAAAAGGCTTTCTTCTGGCAACCCTTACCAAGAGGCTGTGGTTTGGAGGCGGCATCTGATGGTGCTTTTTGAAACCTGGTGACCCCAAGATGCCACCAAAGGCATGCAATTCTTTCACAGTGATTCTTGGAGATTTTGTTGCTTCTCTCACCATCCTCCTCCCTATCCTGGGGGGTCAAATGTATTTGCCTCCTCTACCGGTGAGGTTTTCGACTTTTCTAAATCTTTTGACATTTTTAATACTGTTAATTGCCCTGACAGTTCTCAGTGGTATATTCTATTGTCTGTGGATCTTCTTGTAGCCGTTAACAGATTTATGAAGGTCTACGACCATCTGTCTCTTTTGAACTGCCAGTTTTTGGTTTTCTTCATGTTGTTGGATGACAAAGGATAGCGGAACAGGAAGTGATGTAATGGCTCAATATAGTTTCCTGGTTTAATTTTGGTAGATGTTTTTTACAATAATCTTTAAGGGTGCCATTGATTGTGAAACCTTGATTTGGAGGACATAGATTTTTATTTAATCAATAAAAGATTTTGGTTGGTTAAATTGACAAATTAATAAAATAAAATTCTCACATGTTGGTATTTTGAGTTTTTCTCTATAATTGTATTGTTTATATTTTTAGTTTGTGCATTGCCAGTCAGGGGTAATTCCATGTTAATTAATAGTAACTTTTTGTTCAGGTACGAGCTGATGCGGCAGTGCTGGAGAGACCGACCATATGAGAGACCACCGTTTTCCCAGATATCAATTCAGCTTAACAGGATGCAGGAAGCCAGGAAGGTAAGCAAACATTAAGCACACACACAGTGGGGCAAAAACGTATTTAGTCAGCCACCAATTGTGCAAGTTCTCCCACTTAGAAAGATGAGAGAGGCCTGTAATTTTCATCATAGGTACACTTCAACTATGAGAGACAAAATAAGAAAAAATATCCTGAAAATCCCATTTTTTATAATTTATTGGTCAATTTTAATTTTTTGCCCGACTGTATACTGTAGAGTAAATCAGTTTCAGTCAACCTTGTGGTATTAAATAGCGCACAGATTATGCCTGGTTCCAGCAATATTTCAGTCAACTAAAAACAAACCTGACATCTTAACAGGCACAAAGGTAGCCTACTTCCAGCCCTGTTTGTGTTGTCTTGCAGGAATGGGTCCTAGATCTTTAAATTGATCTATCTAATCACTATAGATTTTTCCCTCTCGTCCTAGGCATATGTGAACATGGCACTCTTCGAGAACTTCACTTATGCTGGGATAGACGCCACGGCCGAGGAGGCCTGACTACCCGCCCCCCCAGACCCTGGCAGGTCCCGGAGCCCAAGGGAGTGTGCCCGAGGTTGGACACCGCGTTACTGCCGTCCTCCTGCTGCGGCTCAGCATGGAAACAGGTGGATTAATCGAAATTCCACCCGGACCACAAGGGCATAGAGGGAGGACTGTGAAAGGACACTGTTAGGGTCCACTGGGGGGGGGGGGGGTTGGC
>JACXGM010010219.1:0-15919 GCA_016801145.1 Umbra pygmaea | reverse complement strand
TCACGTTCCTTGGACGAATGACTGGATGAATGAGAAAAATGCTAGTGTCAATCCAATGGTCCCACACTGTTACAAGCTGTGGGGTGCTTGATGAACTGTTAGCCCTTCATCCCAATGACAAGAGGACCTGTGTGGACACGTGTACATATGTGGAGTTTGCAGTCTCTTCTGAGATGGATTTAGATGGACTGGACTGAAATAAAAACACAATGTATGTAGCACTTGAAATCAAAATATGAATGTTAAATTTCAATTTTGGTAATGTCTTTTGCTTTAAATGTGAATGTCACTGGTGTATATACAGATTTTGTCCATTAGGTGTATCCTTTTGTAGAATTCTAGATCTTCTCTACAGAGAACTGGTTTAACATAAGGTGTGTATCCCTGAGGTTGGTTCTGTGTCTACTCTGTGAGAGACAAATTTTCAAAGGGCTCGTTAATGTCTAGAAACCTGTACACGCTCAATGTAAGTCCATTGAGCTGAGACTAGACCAGTTCTTCTCAGGGACCCCCAGACGTGACACAGATTATCTGTAGTTCTGAACTATCAGATCCGATTCACTAATAGACAACATTTTGACTAGTAGATAAGTTGGATCAGGTGCACTAGCTCAGGGTTAGTTCAAATATATGAACTGGCTTGGGGTCCCAGAGTAGAGGTTTGAGAATCATTGGACTTGACTACCGGTAGTTATTTTTCTGTTGTAAATAAACCCTAAACAATGCCTGTTTTACTGTTACTGATTCCTCCAGTTCCAATGGGTGAAGAAGAATAAAGTGTTCAACTTTATTGAGACCCACAGGGTGACAGCTTCTTGTTATCAGAGATAAACCACAACCCCAAATGCCTGGCCTCTTCCCTACTGCTCATAGCTGATATTTTAACAGACACACACAAACTGACACTCGCACAGACACTGACACACAGACACAGACACACACACACACACACTGACCCACAGACACGCACACAAGCACACAGACACTGACACACAGACACACGCACACACTGACCCACAGACACGCACACACACACAGACACACACATTCCTGTGGCCTGGCCTCCTTCCTTGCTGCAGAGAGCTGATCCGTCTCAGGGCTTCCTCCTGCTGACTCCAGGACGACGGCTACAGGCAGATACTGATGACTGGCATGCAGACCTCTGCTGAGCACAGCTTCCTGGCAGCAGACACAACACTCTCTCACGCACATACTCACATACACACACATACATTCACTTAGTAAGAGTCATCCACATGCATGCAGGTCCACAAACTGACGCACACACCTTGTGAAACACACAGTGACCCATGCTTAGTTTCAAACGGCAGCCTGACTCTTCAGTTATAGCCTTTTGACCAGTCAGATCATCTCAGTGCTTATCTTATTGGTCAAAAGACCAATTATAACATTTCTATTTTAATTCGATTTCAATATTATTTTCCTTTTTATTTAACTATGATCAGGGCACACCTGTAAATAAGAAACCATTCCCAATCTTTCACAGTAGTATTTTGATCTGATGGTCTAAAGACCAATTTGTAAAGAACAAAAATGGTAGAAAAGCAGCCCATGGAAAAAATACCATTTCCTCTCTCCCACCATCCATTCAACGACTTCACATTAGATTCCTAATAGGCTGCATTTATACAGGCAGCAAATTTTTTTTTTTGTTGGGATTTCTCCCCTACAAATTCTCACTCACACTGCCTAGTCGGCAGCTCCACAACTCCTTGGACGGATGCGGAATGGTGAGTGGCAATCACATGGTTCATCCAACCACATGGTTCATCCAACCACATGGTTCATCCAACCACATGGTTCATCCAACCACATGGTTCATCCAACCATGAGCAGCCGATTCGCATTGCTCTTCCAACACTTTTATTTCAATTCTCTCCTCGGGTAACACAAGCCATTTTTGATCTATTAGCACATTTGATTCAACAAATCTGCTAATTATCAGGCCCGTGATTAATGAACATGTGAGCTAGTTCAGCGGCTACAGCTAAACTGTGGAATGTTTGATGTGCCCAAAGGAGAGGGTTGAAAAACGCTGGATTATGCTCACCAACTATACTTCGTTATTGAATTTACAGGCATTTGATATGACATAAGGAGTCGCTGGAGAGCGACGTGCCAATCGCGGGCAGTGCTATGCCAATTTGCTGAAATACTGAAATATATATTTTGATCAATCAGAACAGCGCCGAAAACTATGATTTGAAACAATATAAAGTTATAGTACGTCAAATCACAAATCTTTGACAGAATTTCAGAATCAGGCTACCTACAGCATGTTTGTGACTATGTGTAAGGAAACTGTTGAAGGACGCAATTTCTTCAGAAGCACCTGTGGTGAATCTCCTGCTTTGGGGTTCTGGTGAAGCAATGCTAACCACTGAGGCAATGCTAAACACTGACGCAAGGCCATCTGAATAACTGGTCTCAATTAGTTGGAAGAGAAAATGGCTGACTTTTGGTTATAATGTTGACACGCAGCTCATATTATATCTGTTACTGCAAACTCGTTAAAGAATTTATTTGAATTTGTTTTTCAAAACAGACTAAAGTTTAGTAATTATGTATTAAATAGTGAGATAGAGGTTTATATTGATTGTGTGAAACTATTTGAGCTGCGCTACAGAAACAAATATATTGTTTATAAATTCTATTGGATTTGTAGTTTAGAACAGTGAATTGCAATGTTATGTCATTCTTAGTTGCACAGCATTCTCACTGAGCAGAGCTTTGTCTGATCTGTTGAATGCTTAAACACCTCTTTTCATCTCTTCATATAAGTACTTTGGTCTTTGGCTTGATTGACTTAAATTTGGTTACTGTAATATAACTGTTTTTTAAAACATGATTTCAAAAGGTTTCTTCAACTGGCCCCATAGAAGACCACTTTTGAAGAACCCTTTTTTGTTTTGGCCAGAACATTGTCTAATATAGAACATTTTCAAGGAGGACTCTACATGGAAAACAAAGGGTTCTACTTCAAACAAACTTTTTTCATGGAACCAAATAGCTTTCTTTTTATGGTCAGCTGATGAATTCTTCTGGAACTGTATTTTCTAAGAGTGCTGATGAATTATGGGAGTGGGATGGACTCCACTGACTACTAGAAGGTCCCACCACTGGATTTTGATTGTATAGCAATTCGCCATAAACTACTATATCAGCATTTCTCAAATCCAGGTCCATGTAATGCCACTAAAGTAATGCCTGTAAATCCATGGCATATCCCTCATGAAACAGTCCAATTACTTGCATTACGCTTTCTTCATATAACTGGATTTATGCATCAAATGCTATTTAGTGGTTGGCATATATAGAGTGCTTATTGTTTCACTTTTAAGACTTTTACAGTAGCTTTGGAACCATTTTAGCTATTATGACCCCTTAAATGAAAGGAATGGGTCAGTTTCAGAAACAAAAATGTGATTACTACTGTTTTCCTATATGTCCTATATAAGTTGTCTTTGACACTTTAAAGGGGCCTGTGGCAATATCGCAATTTAAACAATGCATATATTTCTTATTCGCCTCATTGTATTCTTCGCCTCATGGCTGCTCACACCACTGAAGTGTACGGTTATTTCCTGGCAACGTAGTGTGTTAATGCTTTATTGAAACGTAGTGTGTTAATGCTTTATTGATACGTAGTGTGTTAATGCTTTATTGATACATAGTGTGTTAATGCTTTATTGATACGTAGTGTGTTAATGCTTTATTGATACGTAGTGTGTTAATGCTTTATTGATTTTCATCCGGAAGCATTCAAGCAAGTGCTTGATTTGCAGCAGATTTTTTTAAGTGCTGTACCAGCATCTTTTTAACCACTGTACCAGCATTTTTTTAAGCGCTGTACCAGCATTTTCCAATTACTTTTTAAATACGTGGAAGAGATGTAGTTCCAGAGCAATTCAAAGGTAGTTATTTTTATATAGTAATAATGAGTTGTCATTCATGTCATAAGTGAAAATTTGACGTTATATTTTGCCACTCCTCAGTGAACGCTGCCAAACTGTGCATTATACTCATACGTTATCTACAGTGGGTATAGAAAAGAATCATCCCCCTGTAAAATAATCACATGTTGTTGCTTTGCAGCCTGTAATGAAGACAGACACAGTTTTTGTTTCATTCAGCTGTATTTACTCAGTGCAACATATAACATCCAAATGAAAGATATAACACCAACATGTAAAAAAAACGAACAAAAAACAATCACTGAGTTGGAAAAAGGATCACCCCCTTGTTTCAGTATTTTGTTGAACCACCTTTTGCTTTAATTACAGCCTTTAGTCTGTTGGGATATGTCTCTACTAACTTTGCACATCTAGACGTTGCAATATTTGACCACTCTTCTTTGCAGTACTGCTTAAGATCAGTGAAATTTGATGGTGACTGTTTGTGGACTGCTGTCTTCAAGTCATTCCACAGATTTTCAATGGGGTTTAAGTCTGGGCTCAGACTAGGCCATGCAAGGACATTCAATTTTTTTCTCCTACAACCACTGTGTGCACAGTTTTGCTGTGTGCTTTGGGTCATTGTCATGTTGGAAGGTATATCTTATTCCCATTGACAACTTTCTTGCAGAGAGCAGCAGGTTTTCCTCAAGAATTTGACAGTATTTTGCCCCTTTCATTTTTCCTTCTACCCTGACAAGTGCTCCAGTCCCTGCTGCAGAGAAACAACTCCATAACATGATATTACCAGCTCCATGCTTTACTGTAGGAATGGTGTTATTTAGATGGTGAGCTGTATTGGATTTTCGCCAAACATATCGCTTGGCGTTGAGGCCATACAATTCCATTTTAGTCTCATCTGACCATAACACCTTTTTTCACGTGTCCTTAGAATATTCAAGGTGCGTTTTGGCAAAGCTCAGTCCTGGCTGCATGTGGCTTTTCTTGGGGAGTGGCTTTTTTCTTGCAATTCTCCCATACAAGCCACATTTGTGGAGAATTTGTGATATTGTTGTCACATGCACACAATGACCACTTTGTCAAGAATTTCCGCAACTGCTTCAGAGTTGCTGTAGGCCTCTTGGTAGCCTCTCTGACCAGTGTCCTCCTGGCTCTTTCATTTGGAGCAACGACCTGACCCACGGAGGGTCTGTGTTGTACCAAATACCTTCCACTTCTTAATAATGTACTTCACTGTGCTTCTAGCAGTGGTGTAAAAAGTACTTGAATTCCATACTTAAGTAAAAGTAAAGATATCTATCTTAAAAGTGACTTTAGTAAAAGTAAAAGTCACCCATAAGAATATTACTAGTAAAAGTAAAAGTCTTAAAGTAGCTCATCTTAAATGTATTTAAGTATCAAAAGTATTTATCTGATGTTAAAATGTACTCAAAACCATCACTTTGAACTTTAACTTAAATCGTCACTAAAATCCTTTCTCCTCTTGCTCGCTCCCTTTACCTTATTGCCCACTTCTTCCCTCAACTCCTTTCTCCTCTTGCTTCCTTTCTCACTGTCTCCTCTTGTCTCTCTTCCTCTCCATGTCCTCTTGCTCACTCTCCTTCCTCTTGCTTCCTTTATCTTTCCCTCTGCTTTCTTCTCTTCCTTCCTTTAATTAAAATTGAAAAACCTGGGGTTCATCTTCAGTAGAAGATGTTTGTCAAAATTGCGAGAATCCAGCCGTGCTCTCTCTGGGCTGAAGACCTGCTATGCTAAATATTCATTCACAGGCTGCAGAGGCAGGTAGAGGTGTTTTAAGCTTCACTGACAACTTGCAGACCGCAGGGAAAGATGTGTAAAAAGTATTGGAGAAGACGCTTGAGTAGAAGTAGAGCTACTGTGCTAAAAGGTTACTCCAGTATGAGTGAAGAGTAAAACTCTTAAAGTATCTCAATTTAAATGTACTTAAGTACCAAAAGTAAATATGTGATCTTAAATGCACTTAAGTACATTAACCAGCCACCAGCCAGTCCATGCACTTAAACTATATCTGAGCGAGCACACCGGATTCAACTACTAATCAACACGTCAGTCATTAGTGAATCTGATCTGATAGTTCAGGGCTACAGCTAAACTTTGTAAACACATCTGGGAGGGCATGGCCATTTACAGAACTTTTAAACTGCATGTGCTAAAATGAGAAAAACAAAGGCACCCAAACACAAACAAAACAAATTGCAACCGTGACACAGACTATTTGAGAATTGTTATTATTTTGATAATTTAGTTGACTTACAACATCACATGTTGATGTGAAGGCAAACAATGTATTGTCACTAAACAACATTATTAGGTCTGTGATATTTAGCTGACTGCTGGTAAGCTAACAAATGCATTTTTTTTACTTTGGCCAACCTAAAATTAACTGCAGGCTGCTTGGCAAGTTGGCAAGTAGATACTTCCTGGGTGACTCCAGGATGGAAGAATGGATGGACTACGTACTGGGTTCAGTCAAGCAGAAACTTTTCTCTCGACATGACATTCTGATTGACGCAGGCTGTTCCAATGCGTGCTCCACATTTTCAGTTTATGGAATATGCATACATCATTCCCGCCGTCCACACAGCTGCGCTTAAAATGAGGATAGGCTACAATGTTGTAAGCTAATTGATATACTGTAGCGTATACCACCACGGAACTGCTAGCATACGTACAGTATCTTCAGGGAATACATATAACTTATACTTAAATGAGGGGAAAAGGTGTAACCAATCGTGAACACTGAAAGAAAACAAGTTTATAAAAAGCTTATACTTCCGTATATTGGGGTGACAATACAGCTCTTGGTGAGTGGGGTTTCACATTGATTTGCTCAATATTAAATGCATGGCTAAAGCGATTGGATAACGACTTAACGGAGATATTAGTAAATCATTTGTTTGCGCATTTCCTCCAATACGACTAATTTAAATTTTGTAGCGAGTAACGACTGTGTTTTGGAAAATGTAAATTGTAAAATGTAGTGAAGTCAAAGTACAAAGTTGGCAGACAGATACATAGTCAAGTAAAGTACAGATACATGAAAAAATACTTAAGTAGAGTAACAAAGTATTAATACTTAGTTACTTTACACCACTGGCTTCTAGGCACTGATAAAGCATTTTAATATTTTTGTATCCATCTCCTCACTTGTGCATGTCCACAACTTTATCCCGTAGATCTTTTGACAATGCCTTGCCACCCATAGTTGATTGTTGTCTTCAGTTGCACTACCAAGGACTGAAATGTTTCAGGAAAAGCTTGTTTCATGCTGAGCTAATCAAAATGACCACAGCTGATCATAGATGAAAGTCAATTGGCTTTGTGCGTTATTGAGAAGGTGATTTACTACAACTGGTTGTGTTTACAAGTCATTTTTATGATGGGCATGATTCTTTTTCCAACTCAGTGATTCTGTTTTTAAGTTGGTATTATATCTTTCACTTGGATGTTATGAGTTGTACATACAGCTGAATGAAACAAAAACAGTGTCTGTCTGTTTTCATTTCAGGCTGCAGAGCAACAAAATTTGATTATTTTACATGGAGGTGATTCTTTTCTATACCCACTGTATATATATAGTTTTGTAGATACCAATTTATTTATATAATATTTGACAGAAATCTTGACTATGTAATCAGCTCAACCTCATAGAAGAGAGACTGCATTTTAATGAATTCCATGGAAAAATGAATGTATACATACTAAATAAACTTGGATGAACATGAATTAGAGTTAACCCTCTTTCTTCCCCCATACAGTGGTGCTTGAACATTTCCCTTTAGAAGTTGATAGATCCTTGTTCTTTAAATATAACCGGGTACCCACTCTCACCTGATTATCATCCCATTTGGAACACCTGACTCTTATTTCACCTTAAAATGAACTGCTTATCTTAGAAGTTCACATACTTTTACCACTCACAGATATGTGATAGTGGATAATTGTCCTCAATAAATAAATGACCAAGTATATTATGTTTGTCTCATTTGTTTAATTGGGTTCTCTTTATTTACTTTTAGGACTTGTGTGAAAATCGGATGATATTTTATATCATATATATGCAAAAATAAAAAATTCTAAAGGGTTCACAATCACAAACTTTTGAGCACGACTGTATTGTGGCTGGTTGGCACTAAACACATCCAGTAGGCTGATGACCTGTCAAATAGAGCCAGCCCTCACCAGAACAACCCCCAAACCACAACTGCTATGTTCACACAACACGCTGACTTAGAGGCTCAGTGATCGAGTAGTTCAGTCATACCTGTGGAAATTAATGTCATGGATATTAATGTCACCTGGAGGATATTCTGCATGGGGCTGTGGATGGTAGCAGGTTGGATGGATGTGCTTGGGCAGAGAACCACAGCGGATGTAGGGCAAATTCCTTATCTGTCAAAGAAAGGTACGGCATTGAAAAACCTGTTTAAAATGACACAATTCATTAATAGTAAACTGTGCATTGCTTCAAAATGGAAGGAAATAATATTAATCCTCAGATAGCTAAAGAATCATCCCTTTATCTGCATAGGAAGAATGCTTTGTTTTTGGAAAACCCCTCAAATGTTCAGTTTAAGGTCTGGGTTTTTATGTTGAAGTGTTATAATAAGATATTAAAAAACCTTTTAATCATTACGAAACCTCTCCTATTGTTGTCTGCACTACTTTTCCTAACAGATGTTTCACTTTTGGTGAATGATGCAGACCCCAAATGTTTTACCAGGACGTACTACGACTTTACCTGTTTCTGGGAGACATCTGGCAACACCTCTTATGACTTCTTCTATAGACATGATGAGTATGTTAACTGTATCCTGTCCTTTATGTAATGTAATGTCAATATTTTCACAAAGAACTATGATAAACATGTATTGGATCTAAAATTGACTTGTAATGAACGAATGGTTGTTCAAGAGGAGTGAAGGAGAGGGATGTGGCGTTATTGTAATTTGGAGGATTATCAGAGGAAGCGGGCTACTACCCTGGACTGTTCTTATTGGCATTGTTTGACTCCCTTTATTGGCTATATTAGCCACCTGCCCATTCTGCTAGCTTGCCTGTATGGTCAGTACACAACAGTATCTTTTTGTTTGTATGGACAGTTTTTAACTTACATTTTAATTTAAACTTTTCTTTAATACTTCTATTTATAGTTAATAATGATTATTATACTTCTAATATATTGTTTAGCCTGTGGTAATTGAATAGATATAGAATTTGCACTGGCTAGGTACTTGCACTGACACTTGCATTATGAGACCATTGCACCTTTCTGCATTTTTTCCACAGCGCTCCTGTGTGCCTATGTGCATGTATAATGTGTATAAGCTATTGGACACCTTAATTTTCTTTTGGATAAATAAAGTATCTCTATTAATATATCTCTATCTATCTATCTACATGAATCTATATATACACTCACCTAAAGGATTATCAGGAACACCCATTCAATTTCTCCTTAATGCAATGATCTACAGAGGCGCAGATGGCTCAGTGGGTAGGGAGTCAGACTTGTAGTCAGAGGGTTGGCAGTTCGATTCCCGACTTTAAAAAGAATGGTGTGAAAAGGGAAAAACATCCAGTTTGCGGCAGCCCTGTGGGCGAAAATTCCTTGTTGATGCTAGAGGTCAGAGGAGAATGGGCTGACTGCTTCAAGCTGAAAGAAGAGCAACTTTGACTGAAATAACCACTTGTTACAACCGAGGTATGCAGCAAAGCATACCTCAATTGTAAAAAGTGAGGTATGCTTTGCTGCATACCTCGGTTGTAACAAGTGGTTATTTCTTGTTACAACCGAGGTATGCAGCAAAGCATTTGTGAAGCCACAACACGCACAACCTTGAGGTGGATGGGCTACAACGGCAGAATACCCCACCGGGTACCACTCATCTCTACTACAAATAGGAAAAAGAGGCTACAATTTGCAAGAGCTCACCAAAATTGGAGAGTTGAAGACTGGAAAAATGTTGCCTGTTCTGATGAGTCTCGATTTCTGTTGAGACATTAAGATGGTAGAGTCAGAATTTTGCTTAAACAGAATGAGAACATGGATCCATCATGCCTTGTTACCATCCCTTTATGGCCACCATGTACCCAACCTCTGATGGCTACTTCCAGCAGGATAATGCACCATGTCACAAAGCTCGAATCATTTCAAATTGGTTTCTTGAACATGACAATGAGTTCACTGTACTAAAATGCCCCCCACAGTCACCAGATCTCAACCCAATAGAGCATCTTTGGGATGTGGTGGAACGGGAGCTTCGTGCCCTGGATGTGCATCCTACAAATCTCCATCAACTGCAAGATGCTATCCTATCAATATGGGCCAACATTTCTAAAGACTGCTTTCAGCACTTAGTTGAATCAATGCCACGTAGAATTAAGGCAGTTCTGAAGGTGAAAGGGGGTCAAAAACAGTATTAGTATGGTGCTCCTAATAATCCTTTAGGTGAGTGTATATATATAGTAAAAAAAGCACAGTCTCTCATTGATTTCAGTTAAAAGTCATGTAACTATCACGCCAGGCCCAAAGTTAAACGACTCATTTTGTAAGATTAATATAGCTTACACTTGATTCTAGCTGTCATTGATGCCAGCCGTATGAAATCTGTTTCTGTTCAGCAGGGAAGAAGAGAAGCGCTGTAATTTGATTCTCCAGAGGACAGAGGAGAAGGAGGAGAGTACAGTCCTTCATGTGTGCTTCCTTCCTGGGTCAGATGTCTTACTGTACATCGACATTCACATCAGGGTGGTTGACAGGAGCACCAACTACACGGTCTATTCACGTACAGTCAACATTGAGGACCAAGGTGAGAAAATCGGATTTTAGACATTATTAATCTAAAGCTCTTATACTTTCCTGTAACAACATATCCTCCCTGCTCTGTTATTTCCCCTCAGTTCTCCTGGACGCCCCTGTCAATGTGTCCCTTCACCAGACAGGGAGACATGGGCAGGTCCAGGTAGTGTGGCACAAACAATCCAATGTGGGTGAAAGCATGCAGATACGCTACTCCTCCCATAGCATGAAAGAGACAACAAATCTGGTATTGAAACAGACAAATCAACACAAATTCACCCAGTCACATTTACTGCAAGGGTGTGGTCACTTAAACCCTATTCACTATGATCCCGTTGTAGAATGTCTATGATGAACTCCTATATGTACTTGTCATCTGCAGATCATATCTGAATCAAGGAAATCCCTCGTCTACACACTGGTCTCTCTGGTGCCAGGGGAGGTGATCAGTGTCCAGCTGAGAGTCAAACACAGTGGTCATTGGAGTGACTGGTCGGCCCCTGTTGCTGCAAGGGTACCCCAGTGTGCAGGTCTGTGGTCTAACTGCTGTAATGGGGTAGACAGGAAGTGTATAGGGTCACCTTACTGAGCTGAGTGAAAAAGCTGACTATATATAATTTTCTCTTAGAGGATATCTCATTGTTATGCCACTCATCAGACCTGCAAAACATCACCTGCAAGTGGCATGGCCAAGCTTCCAGTGATACCTACAATCTATTTTACAGGCTGGGATCTAGGTATTAACCATTTAGGAAAGAAAGTTTCTTGCTAAACTCCCTTCAGTGCAGTGGAGGCCGGTGAAATTTAATTGAGGAGGACAGGTGGATGCTACTGGCCAAAATGCAGAAATGGTATGGTATATCACACTGGGTTTAATGGGATTAACTTCATTCTATTTACTCCAGTCCAGACAGAAATATGATCTTCCTCGATTAAGTTTCACCGGCCTCCACTGCGTCAGATTGATCTAATAAATCATTTCCAGTCAAATGAACAGGATGACTATATGATTATGGCCTTTCTATGTATCATGTTGTGTACTTTCTGCAGTGAAAAAGAAGGCTGGAGAAAGTGTTTGCTGGCCAACAACACCAACCGCTGTAGTTTCCATGGAGTAGAGTCTAATGAGATACAGGTCAAACTCAGTTCTGGTCCCACTACTCTCAGCCAGACATTCTACACTGAACCTTTCACAATCAACAAAATCAGTAAGTTATGCTGAAAATTGTCCAAATATAAAGAATCAAAAGGATATACCATCTATTGGCATTTGGTCAACTAAATTGCAGCCCTCTGCATATGTTGTGTCCAGTTCAAACAGGTCCTCCAGGGTGGCTGAGGGGGCAGTTGGAGGGGGGCAGGTTGCTTCTGACATGGGACTGTCCCATGGTCGTCCTGTCTGTCCATCTGACGTATGAGCTCCGCTACCAGCCTGCAGGGGAGAGCAGCTGGAAGGTACCGCGCAGAGACAGATTACACAAATACCCTCACCGCATTTACTTCTACAATTTTGTGGGTAGTGAACCCATAACCTATGGGAACAGATAAGAGCATGCTCTTATGAGTTGGTTGTACACTTACCCGTCAATTACCAATAGTTAGGTGCAGTTGTATGTCCTTTTCAGTCGATCCTGCTGGGCCCTGAGACCACTACATATCTGGATATTCAAAATGGAGGTCAGTACATCGTCCAGGTCAGAGCCAAACCTAACAACATAGTCTATTCTGGCAACTGGAGCAACTGGTCAGCAGCACTTACAGTGGACATACCCTCAAACCTAGGTGGGGAAAAACAACCACTTGTTTTTAAAAGCAGGAGCTCATTCTCCAACTCAAAATGACAAACGGTTTAATGGAACCCAACAGGTGCCGTCGTCATGACCGCCATCCCTCTGATGATGGTCATCCTGTCAGTACCGCTCTTCGCCATGTTCTTCGGGAAGATCAGGTAATATGCTTTATCATCTTGCTTTTTTTTTACCATAAAGAAACTTATTTCTCCACCATATTCATAAAAAAGTTGGACACAGAACGATGTGCTCTTTTCCCAGACCAAAGCTTAAACAGTATCTGTGGCCACCAGTCCCAAACCTTGACAAAGTACTGCACGGTTTCCTCACAGATATAAATGGGCAGACATGGGTAAACATTTGATTAATTTAAGTATATAATCAATACAGATATAGATTTTTTGAAATGGGTGACATATACAGTCGTATGCAAAAGTTTATGCACTCCTGACAATTTCCATGATTTTCATTTATAAATAATTGGGTGTTTTGATCAGCAATTTCATTTGGATCTATTAAATAATTGAAGGACATAGTAATATTTCGGTAGTAAAATTAAGTTTATTGGATAAACAGAAAATGTGATAAATGCATCAAAATGAAATTAGACAGGTGCATGTGGGCACCCTTGTCAATTTGTTGATTTGAATACCTGTAACTACCTAGCACAGATTAATTATAACACACAATTGGCTTGGTGAGCTCATAATATATTATATCTCAACGAGACTAACCTGGTTAAATAAAGGTTAACAATAAAAAAGCCTTGAACTTCATATACAGGTGCATCTAATGATAAAATGGTATTTAAAGTGGCCAATTGCAAGATGTTCTTTTTGACTCTCCTCTGAAGAGTGACAACATGATGGCCTCAAAACAACTCTCAAATCACCTGAAAACAAGGACTGTTCAACATTATGCTTTAGGGGAAGGCTACAAAAAGCTATCGCAGAGATTTAAGCTGTCAGTGTCCACTGTGAGGAACATATTGAAGAAATGGAAAACCACAGGCACAGTCCTTGTTAATGCCAGAATTGGCAGGCCATGTAAAATATCTAAGAGGCAAAGGTGAAGGATGGTGAGAATGGTCAAAAACACCCAACAGACCACCTCCAAAGACCTAAAACATCATATTGCTGCAGATGGTGTCACTGTGCATCGTTCAACAATTCAGTGCACTTTGCACAAGGAGAAGCTGTACGAGAGAGTGATGCGGAAGAAGCCTTTTCTGCACACACGCCACAAACAGAGTCGCTTGAGGTATGCAAACGCACATTTGGACAAGCCAGCTTCATTTTGGAAGAAGGTGCTGTGGACTGATGAAAAAGATGGAGTTATTTGGTCATAACAAGGGGCATTATACATGGCGGCAAAAGAACACAGCTTTCAGGCAAACACTTGCTACCCACAGTAACATTTGGTGGAGGTTCCATCATACTGTGGGGCTGTGTGGCCAGTGCCGGTACTGGGAATCTTGTTAAAGTTGAGGGTTGGATGGATTCCACTCAATATCAGCAGATAGTTAAGAATAATGGGTAACACTTTATTTTGAGAGTCCAAAAAGTGTATCTGTAGATGCTCTACATATTATCTGCAGACTATCAACGACATTTTAACAAACTATCTACTAACCCTAACCCTAACCTTAACCCTTCCCCGAATGCTAAACCTAACCTTAACCATTACCCTAAAACATATTCTAAATTTACCCATACCCTTAAACTACACAATTAGTTGCTTATCAACACATAGTTTGTTGATAGTTTTTTGATAGTCATATCATCAACAAATCTATCTGTAGAGCAGCTACAAATGGAATTTCGGACTCTCCAAATAAAGTGTAACCGAATAATGTATAGGAATCATTCACAAAGTTAAAGTTACGCTGAGGCTGGATATTTCAACAAGACATTGACCCAAAACAATGCTCAAAATCTACTCTTTACAGAGGAACAAGTACAATGTTCTGGAATGGCCATCCCAGTCCCCAGACCTGAATATTATTAAAAATCTGTGGGGTGATTTGAAGCAGGCTGTCCATGCTCAGCAACCATCAAACCTAACTGAACTGGAGATGTTTTGCAAGGAGGATATTTCTGTTGGGATACTCATATTTATGCAACAGTCTAATTTTGTTTTGATGCATTTTGGACATTTTCTGTTCATCCAATAAGCCTCATTTCACTACTGAAATATTACTGTCCTTCAGTTAAATAACTTTGCCATATGACTGTAACACATTTGTTTTATCGATATGTGCATTGTGATGTACAACCAATATGTTCCTGTTACCTCCATAGGACCCTCCCTTAAACATCAAGCAGTGTTCAGAGGAGATGACTGCCTGTTTGGTGGAGATCATATCAGAGGGAGAGGCTCCTAGTGGAGCAAAGCATTCCAGGGAGTACTCCGTCCTACTCTCCCCAGAACGAGGCACCTTACATGGGGAGGACAGAAACCCCCCCCAGGTCCTTGAAGTCAATCCAGACTATGTCACCCTGACCACAGAACACGTTTTACCTTGTCTGCAAGGAAACACTTATGTGTTCGATGGAGAGGTGGGGTGGGAGTCTCCCTGTCTGGACTTGGGGAGGCAGGAGGGGCTCCAGATTCTCTCTCAAGGATCCACCTCCAAGTCCTCCAGTTTCCCAGCATCCTCCAGTACCACAGACATTGTCAACCAGTCCTACTTGCTGCTAGCTGAGCAGCCCATTGAGAGACAGAAGGGGCTAAGTAGAGTCTACGCAAACCTGGATGGAACAAGCTCACAAACACAAATGCCTGATGGGTATTCTGGCAAAACACACTCAGGGCAATGAACAGAGACATGTTCATGTACTTACAGTCATATTTTTGTACATGTGATACACAAACTAAAAGATCAACATAGAATACAAGTGTAACACAAGTAACAAAACTGCCATTTCCCACAATAATGAACAAAAGGCATACAGCCCAAGATTGCAGTGTGGAAAGGCACTTCATAAAATATCCAATACATCACATCCTGAAATGTAGTTTTGTACATCTGTGTTCTGAACTCACCACTAGGTATTGTGTATTTTTTTATCGGAAATGTAGAAGTAAGACAAAATGGTTATCCATTCTTAGGTTTTTATTAATTCGGAAAATGTTCAAGAGCTATCTTCCTCTTGAAAAATGTTGAGCATGTTCCATCCATCCATCTTCATCCGCTTATCCGTGATCGGGTCGCGGGGGCAGCAGCTCCAGCAGGGGACCCCAAACGTCCTTTTCCCGAGCCACATTAACCAGCTCCGACTGGGGGATCCCGAGGCGTTCCCAGGCCAGGTTGGAGATATAATCTCGCCACCTAGTCCTGGGTCTTCCCCGAGGCCTCCTCCCAGCTGGAC